>JAVJIF010016774.1:0-115064 GCA_038442645.1 Agave tequilana | reverse complement strand
AAATCTCCCAATTTTTCTATTTTCTTTGATTTTTCCAAAAACTCTAAAACAAAATAAAGATTGATCTTTTGAAGCTCTAAAACCTTTTTGAAAACTTGTTTTAAACACCAGAAAGGAGAGAAATTTTAGCTCTTGAAAATTATCAAAATCCCCAAAGATGGGGTATTTATAGGCTCCCAAGAAACTAGCCGTTAGGCTGATTTTTCAGCCTGACAGGCCGGCGGTCGACCGCCCGGTCGACCGCCAATGGTCATAAATATGACCGTTGGGGAATCCCGGTCGACCGCTCGGTCGACCGCCCAGATACAGAGAGCAAGGCTCTCTAGTCCGGTCGATCGACCGGTCGACCCGGCCCATGTGTCTGCCAGAACGTGCACAAGGCTGTGCACGTCGGTCGACCGCTCGGTCGACCGGCCCTTGGTTCGGTCGACCGTGCGGTCGGCCGACCTGGCCTGTCAGTTACTATTCTGGGTCAGAAAACTGGGGTTAAAAATATTTCTAATAATCCCATAAATCTTATAAAAATCCCCAAAAATAGTTTTACCATTTTACATTGATATATAAACATGTGATAAAAATTTTAACTCAAATATCAAGCAATTTGAACTATTTTTGTGTCTTATCATTTTTACCAAAAACCAAAACTTGTATTTTATCAAACTTGGATTTTTCAATAAGGAAATCTGATTTTTCCTAAAACTCATGAATAGACATATCAAAATAAGTTTATTTAAGATATGAAGCATGTATGTATATTGAACACATCTAATATACATAAAAATCATTTAAACTTGTTTTGATCAAGCTATTCATGAAAACCAATATCCATAAAACGTGTGTGTTGTGCACTTGAGCATATCAACTATTCTTATCTTTACAAATGGATCTAAACACACTAAACTAAAACTAGGATACCTAAGTCTTCTTGACGATCTTCAATCTTCAGCCGACTCGATCCAAACCGTGATCCACGAGCTAGGCTATGTATGATCTTGATGCTCGGGCCCTGGATCACAAGTGAAAGCTTCCAAACTCCTCTTTTTGAAGCAATCACCAACTAATATCTTGTTACATGATCTGAAACTAAATCACAAGATTATTAGTAAACATAACTACATGAGTTAATCATCATCAAACTAGAGAGGAAGGCCTCCGGGCCAACAATCTCCCCCTTTTTGATGATGACAAAACTCATGAAGTTATATATGCATGATTAAAGTAAGCTTCAAAGAAGCTCCCCCTTAACTCATGCATAAACAAATAAACAATAAATATGCAATGAATGACAATGCATACTAATTGAAATTTTCAAAAATAAAAACAAAACATGTTCTAGATGCTCTAGATACCAATGCTCTAGATACCAATAAAAACATCTAGATACCAATTAAACTTAATATATGCAAAAACATAACTATGCATATAAAACATGTACCATTATGCATGTTAAAAACATCTTCTTTATATATGCATGTAAAACTCTCAAATAATTCTCCCCCTTTTTGTCAATCATCAATAAAGGGGTAAAAACCAAAACCAAATCAATAAATTTTTCTCCCCCTTTTTGTTTAAAACAAAAAAAATATCAATATAGGGGTGACAATCAATTAAGATATCAATTGAAAATATGTCAAAGTAGCATCTTGATACCAATTGAAAGTAAACATAGATCAATAAAAAATGGTATATGCTATATACATTCATGAAGAGGAAGATGTGAAGCTTCCTACATAGATACATTACATGAAGGAGGGATGACAAGCCCTAATTCACATAACGTACACTATGCAATGCATAAGAGGAGATGTGAAGCTCCCCCTGCACACGTGTACCACATAAAGAAGAGATGTCAAGCTCCTCAATACAAGATACACTCAACATGAATCTATGTGTAGAAGAGATGTTAAGCTCTCCTTGCATATATGCAATACAAATCAAAACTTTTGTATTTATCTTTAAACAAAATTTTGAGATACCAATTTTAAAATATTCAAATAAATATCTTGATATCAAAAGAGTGTATTTTTCTTTTTAAGCCGTATAAACAATTTTGATTGTGATATCATATGCTTAAAATAAACATCAATTTCCAATCAAAGTGTAGGAGTGGAAACAAAATACTAATTGAAATACAAAATCAAATTTTCTCCCCCTTTATGAAATACCAACTAAAACAATGCGTAGGCTCGAAATAAGATACCAATTGAAAATTGAATCAATTGAAACAAAGTTAAAACTCAAGCTTTAGCATAAACAAAATTTGTGCTTAAAGATATAGGGATATAATAAGCACAAATAAAAATGTATATGTATGAAAAGTTTAATACCAATCGAAATTGATACTATTGAATTGAAAAACATACATACATACAAACATATATGAGTATACAAGAAAGGTCAAAATTGATACCAATTGAAAGAATCCAATGATACCAATTGAAACAACAATAATATCAAGTGTATATCTCATAACCTATCCTCCCAATCATGTTCAAGTTTAAAATGATTTTCACTATAAAGCATACATGAGCATGATCTCCCATCCATCCGCCCTTGAAAGGTAGGGGTTTTCAAAATAGGTTTGAAGAATAAGGTATATTTAAAAAACTCTACCAAATGAAGAATATCACAACTAGTTATATGAAAAATTTGTAAACTAGTACGAAATCCTTCAAGTAAGGAATAAAACAAAATTATTTTTCATGAAAACATGAAATTCACATGATAATCAACACTCTAATTCAATGAAGCATAAATATGACTCATGAAAATAAAACATGAGTAAACAATAAAGGTGAGTGTTCAAATAAAATGTGAAGAACATAATCATGTAAATAAGCACTTAAGCACGATATTCCTTGAAACATGAAAACATGAAATTCATCAAACTATTAATCTTCAAGGTATATGTATGTCCTATACAAACTAAAATATACATACATATCCAACACAACGAGTCCACAAAGATATATGCATGAAGGCACGTGGCTCAAAAGGATGTATATGTATAAACAATAGTTTAGATAAAATGGACATATACATGAAGTTAAACACATAATCATAAAACAAATCTAAAAAATGGGAATACAAGTTTAAAATGCATGGATCATCAAAACTAGACTATACTAGCACATCTAATGGGTTCAAATAAGCATTCAAGCTCAAACATATATAGATTTATTTGTGGCCCACTATATGTACAAGTATATACCAAGTTTTAATGAAAACTAACATCTAAACATGTAATCAACGCATGAAGCATAAAAACAAGATATGAATAAACATGAAAAACATAAACATGATTATTATGAAATTCACATGTTATTAAATATGATAAACATGATAGCTAAACATATACGAGAACACAAAGTAATACTCCATTTTAAACATGGGTGTTTCAAAGGCTATACATGCATGTCAAGGATCTAATAATCATGGCATTAGCATGATAATCTATAAACAATAAAACATGCTATAAATGATAAACATGGAAAGCATGCAAAACATAAATAAGGAGTTAGAGATTCGATACCAAAACCAATGAGGGCACCTCTCTAGTTCTCCAAACCAAGGTGGTCCTCCCACCATACATCCCTTAAAGTAATGCATCCAAATGATTTCCATGAGGCTCGGAACGCATTCACTCCAAGGTACCGCCACTCTTACGTCATGTGAGAGCCCACGCCTACATCAAAACAAGAGGGGTGGTCTTTGGTACCCATAACTTTTTGGGTCCATGGGGGTTAGCATCATTCCTAACCCAAACAAATTTATTTGCTAAATTTGAAACATGTATTCTATCATAACAAAATTTAGCAAGGTGGCCCTTACGTCCACAATGTGTACAAGTGTACACATGAGCATACAAGTGATGATGGTGTCCGTGTGGAGCATGTGTATGCCGTGGAGGGTGTACATGCATAGATGAAATTTGTTTCTTGCGAAACATGGATTCCAAACGTGTATGACTAGAAACACAATGGCTCAAAGTGGAGCCCAAACAATCTATGTTCTTCTTTAACAAATTTATATGTTTTTCAATAGTTGAAGAAATGGAACATGCAATGGGTGATCTAGATGGAACTACCCTAGCATGGCAAACATGAGCATCAATTTTATTTTGTAAAACTTCATTCTTCTTTAAACAAACATCCAAATCTTTAGAAATTGAAGCAATCTTAATTTTCAAAGAATCATTTTCTTTTAAAACAAGTTCAACTTTGAAGATAATTTTTTATTTTTCTTCAAAACAACATTGCAATCATTTTTAGATTTTAAAATTCATTTTCTTTTAGAGCAAGATTAAGTTGAGATCTAAGTGAGTCACATTCACTAGAAATCTCTTTCTTCTCTTGCAAAACAATCTCAATTTTAGAAGACAATTTTTCATTTCTTTATTTAAAGCAAAGTCTTCTTTTTCAACAAATTATATTTTTCTATTAATTTTTCACACACAATAGAAAGTTCTTCATTTAAAGCATGGGCATCAACATAATCATTAGAAGAACTAGCATCATCATCATCTAAGTGAGTTTTCGAGTGTACCTCAAGGGAGTCATTCCCTTGGATCATATGGCATTGTTGTGGTCGGATTCTCCACTAGATTCCTCCTCTTGTTGGATTGCCAATTGAAGCTTGGAGGTGGTGGTGGTTGTCAACTTGTTCCATACTGCAAAGGCGGAATCAAGATTAGAAACATGCATAAGATAATCTTTTGAAAGCGTGCTTCTAATAGCCTCAAGGGCTTGTGCATTGGCCCCTATATGCTTGCTATCACTAAGGTAGGATTCCATGGTAATGGCAAGGTGAACCTTATATCCAAGGGTTTGGAGGTATATGGACATCCTAGTTTTTCAAACAAGAATGTTGGAAGGGTCAAACATAGGTGGGGTCATAAAGTCCCTGGGTCCAAACTATATGTGTGCAAACAAGCAAATGCAAATGATAGACTAGCTAAACTAAGATCTCACTCCTAGGATGTTAAGCCTAAAGTATCAGGAGCGTAGGCTCTGATACCAATTGAAAAACACCTAGAGGGGGGTGAATAGGTGTAAATGCTAATCTAGAAACTAAATACGGAAGCTAAAAATAAATTGCAACACACTTAGTACAACCAACAAGTGTAGCCGAATTTCCCGTGAAGGGCTCTGGACTAACTCCTCTTGATTCCCCTAGATAAGGTTGAGGTGCTATATGAAGCTCTTGTGGTTAAGTATAAGTGAGGCACACACAAACAAGCCAAGCATATAAGAATGAGCAATATGAAATAATGCAAGGAAACACAAGCAATTGAATGATATGAATGAAGAATGATGCTTTGTACAAATAAAAGAGAGAGAATGTTTAGAGGCAATGGATCAAACGCAAACACAATGATATGTTTCGAGGTTCGAGCCCCTAGCTCTACGTCC
The DNA here is from genome assembly GCA_038442645.1 of Agave tequilana. Lineage (NCBI taxonomy): Eukaryota > Viridiplantae > Streptophyta > Magnoliopsida > Asparagales > Asparagaceae > Agave > Agave tequilana. The sequence continues at coordinate 109,653 of JAVJIF010016774.1, read as the reverse complement.
CCGCCTTCACCGAGAAGGATTTCTAATCCACTAAAGGAGTACCGAACTCCTCTCTCAACCTTACAATGCCACAGAGGCAATACAACCAATCCACCTCTACCGAAGAGGGATAAGGCCCGTAGCCAACAAAACATCTCCACCTCTCACTAGAAGGAGCAAACACCACTCCGATCAACCTCTACCAAAGAGGGATACAACAAGTCAAGGAGGGTTTACAACTTGGAGGCTCAATCAACCTCAAACAATCTCTTTTCCACAAAACAAAGATCCTAAATAGATTAGGATAGAATGATAGCTCAAGTGTGAAAAAACTAGAGTTTGAAAAACAAAAACTCAAAGAAAAATACTTGGGAAAACTCTTGGTAAAAGATAGAAATGAAGAACAAAGTAAATCTCCCAATTTTTCTATTTTCTTTGATTTTTCCAAAAACTCTAAAACAAAATAAAGATTGATCTTTTGAAGCTCTAAAACCTTTTGAAAACTTGTTTTAAACACCAAGAAAGGAGAGAAATTTTAGCTCTTGAAAACTTATCAAAATCCCCAAAGAGATGGGGTATTTATAGGCTCCCCAAGAAACTAGCCGTTGGCTGATTTTTCAGCCTGACAGGCCGGCGGTTGACCGCCCGGTCGACCGCCAACGGTCATAAATATGACCGTGGGGAATCCCGGTCGACCGCTCGGTCGACCGCCCAGATACAGAGAGCAAGGCTCTCTGGTCCGGTCGACCGACCACCGGTCGACGGCCCATGTGTCTGCCAGATGTGCACAAGGCTGTGCACGTCGGTCGACCGCTCGGTCGACCGGCTCTTGGTTCGGTCGACCGGCTCTTGGTTCGGTCGACCGTGCGGTCGGCCGACCTGGCCTGTCAGTCACTGTTCTGGATCAGAAACTGGGGTTAAAAATATTTTAATAAAAATCCCATAAATCTTGTAAAAATCTCCAAAAATAGTTTTACCATTTTGCATTGATATATAAACATGTAATAAAAATTTTAACTCAAATATCAAGCAATTTGAACTATTTTGTGTCTTATCATTTTTACCAAAAACCAAAACTTGTATTTTATCAAACTTGGATTTTTCAATAAGGAAATCTGATTTTCCTAAAACTCATGAATAGACATATCAAATAAGTTTATTTAAGATATGAAGCATGTATGTATATTGAACACATCTAATATACATAAAAACCATTTAAACTTGTTTTGATCAAGCTATTCATGAAAAGCAATATCCATAAAACGTGTGTGTTGTACACTTGAGCATATCAACTATTCTTATCTTTACAAATGGATCTAAAAACACTAAACTAAAACTAGGATACCTAAGTCTTCTTGACGATCTTCAATCTTCAAGCCGACTCGATCCAAACCGTGATCCACGAGCTAGGCTATGTATGATCTTGATGCTCGGGCCCTGGAATCACCAAGTGAAAGCTTCCAAACTCCTCTTTTTGAAGCAATCACCAACTAATATCTTGTTACATGATCTGAAACTAAAATCACAAGATTATTAGTAAACATAACTACATGAGTTAATCATCATCAAAACTAGAGAGGAAGGCCTCCGGGCCAACAAGACTACGGAATGGTGGAATGTGGCTTCGGGTCAGGAATGTCTTTGAGATAATGGGCAGCTCAGGGTAGGCTAAATATGGCAGAAGCTTGGGGATAACTTAGGGTCGTGGATGTATTGGGGAAAATGGGCGGCTTCGGGAAGGCTGAATGTGGCGGAGGCTTCGGGATGGACGGTGAGAGTTATGGATGTCTTAGGGAAACTCCCTAATAGTTTGGATATATGTCATCATCCTGGTGTGGGTCAAATTTTGACCACTATTCCCCCTGCTTCAGAGCTTGTTGTAGGAAAGTTGGGGAAGCAAAGTTGATTGGAGGGACTCTTAATGCCTTAAGCTCATTTGATACTTGCAGTCAGAGGAGCGTACAACGAATCTCTTCGGATAATTGTAGATCTTCTGGAGTTAATTGGAGATTATATAGTTGGCTGCTAGTTGTTATATCAGTCGACTGGATCTGGATCTGTTGTATGTCTTTTGAAAAATGTAAACATAGAGATGTGAGAGGATTTTTTTGTATTACACTTTCAGATATAATCAAATAAATTCAATGGAATAGTATTCGGAATGAAAATATCTTTGGAAATGGAAATAACTTTTAGAATGGAAATAGTTATGTTTAAATCTTGTCTGGTTTGTTTTTACCATAAGCTTCTTGGAATTAATATGATTATGCCTCTTCAGAATTCTGATCTCTATCACTAGTATGTTTGGTTGGCAATGGAGTGTCGGCGGGTTTGCGTTGTTATATCTGAGTGAGAGTAGTCTCATCAACGGTACCTGCAAACTTTGAACTCCAAGTAAGGGACACTTCCACAATAAGGGGTTCCAACTGCCCGTAGGCTAATCGAGAGGGTGCCCGTAGGCTGGCGCTTGCGTTGCCTTTTTCAAGTGAGGGGCACTCCCACAATGGAACATATAAGTGTCAGGGATTCTAATGAGGGATACTCCCATCAGCAGGGCAAGGACACCAAGTGGTTGACACTTTCACAACAGAGGATTTCGACTGCCCGGAGGCTAATTGAAAGGGGCCCGTAGGTTGTTACTTGTGTTGCCGTCTTCGAGCGGGGACACTCCCACATTGGGATATGTGATCGGGAGAAAATCGCGCACGAAAAGTGTATGTTTTAAAATTGATATTTAAAATGGTGTGCTTTGGCTTCCTTAATACTTCTGTTATAGCATAGAGGATAAAACGAGTCGAATCCACAAGGACGGGAGGCGATAGAATCTTACACGGTATGTTCACGTGTATGTTAACAGTTCTTAATATTTGAAAGAATGAAAAGAAAAGGAAACAAAGAATAAAAAGAGAAGTACAGTGAAAATAAAGAAGTGAGAAACATAGAAAAGAATATATTTGTGATTTTGTTTGTATATCTAAAATAAAGTGAAAAAGAAAGAAAACCATGGCTACCAACTACTAATGACTCCACTAACCATGCTAACCTCTTAGTGATAGTTGCCTCACATGTATCCTTGGCCATCACTAGTTCTTAGTTCAAGAGCGTTTCAAAGTATGACCCATACGATAACTTTCACATCCAAACTCAATAAAACAAGTTCAAGATACACTTAAAACATCAAAACTAAACAAGAGTAAGTATGGAGCAAAGTAATGTTAGCTTGTTAGAGAGTTAGGTTATTAGAGTTGTAGATCCATCATCATGAGCCATCAATGGCTCTTGCAAGAGCAAGGCCAAGTAAAAGCTATTAGATTCATGTGGATTATCAAGTAAGAAGTTAGCAAGTAGGTTAGTAGTTAGTTGACATGAAAGAAAATTAGCTAAACATGTAAAAGGAGTTAGAGAGAAAACAAAGAGAGATAAAGAGAAAACCTTTCATAGCTTGTCACTTTCTATTACAAGCACTGTTGCTTTACACTCATATATCACTCTCTCCCCTATTACAAGATCTAAAAGAAATGAAAAATACAAAGAAGAAGAAGAATAAAAACTAAACTAAACTACCCTAAGCTATAACATGAAAAGAAACGCTGCACTACTCTCTGTATCTTTCCATCTTCAGAACCCCCAGGGGGTATTTATAGACATCAGGGGAACGGGGGCCAGGGGGACAACCCCTGGCCCAAAGTATGGGCGCAGCCCGCCCGTATGGCCGCGAAAACGCAGTAAAAGCCGCATTTTTACGGTTGTACCAGAGCGGCGCACGCAGCGCTGCATACTGCATGCCGCTCGTTTGTCCCCCTGTCGGCTGCATGTTCCGGTTTCTGGTTTTGGGCCCCCGGTTTTAACGAAACTGCTCTCCAAAGTCAATGGCTATATTATATGCCTTTAATCACCGATTAAATAGTGATTTAGGATCTTCTTCTTCATTGCACACCATGGACCTAGAAACATATAAGAGAGATATTATTAGCAGAATTTAATATGAAATAAATGTGAAGATATGGTATGAAATATGCAGTTTTAGAGACTAATCACACCCCCACACTTATCTTTTGCTCGTCCCGAGTAAAACAAAAAGCTAAAAAAATTATTACACCATTTTCGCGGGTGACGCGATTGCACTGAGTATGTGCAACAAGCCGTTAAACCTCTGGGTTTCTCCTAGAGGAGGAGTTTTGTCTCTTGGGATTTTAAGCGGATTACACCCACAAAATCCATAACAAAAGAAATCAAATGTTAGTATTTTGAAAACACATTTAGAAATAGAGAAAAGTGTTAAAATATTTTTGCAAAAATATAAGTGATCCATGGTCATAGGTTAACCAGAAATTATTCTTCCTTAAACTAAGTCGAAATGTAAAATCTTTTTATAAATTAAATGTAAGAATTTAAAATTGAATTGATTTTTGATCTTTCATAAAACTCTTAGAAAAATATGCATTTTGTGACTGTGAAGATTTTGGGATATCGACTCTAACTTTCATGCCATTTATTTAATATTTTTTTCTTTCTTATTTTTCCGGGTATGAGCCTTTAGCCGGTGACTCTCATGCCAGACGATCCCAAGGCACCAGATGAGAAAATATCCTTCAGGCTTAGGACTCGAGTAAATAAGGCCACAAAACTAAAGGGGATTATTTTTTTTGTCCACTATTTTATGTTTGAATAATCATGCTTCTTGAGGCATAATTACCCAATTTCAATAAGTGGTTTTATCATTTTATTTTTTTTGTTTTATATATATATATTTATGACATTTTCAGTCTTTGTTTCAATCTGAAAAATTATGTAAGTGTGAAATGCATAATCTAGGCAAAAAATTCAAGATCAAATTATCTTTCTAATCTTACTTTCTTATCCTAAAATTTAAACAAGATGTATTATTTTGACTCAATTTAAAATTTTCATAATTTAATTCTTCCTAATTCCTAAGATAATCTTAATTTTCTTAAAAATAAATCAAAACTATTTATCTTGTTTCAAAAAGTTTTGTAAAAAGAAAAGTAAAGAGTTTTTATACAAAAGAAAATTTAAACAGTTCCTAAAAGAAGTGTAAAAGAAAGAAAATGTAAAACTAACATACGTTAGTAAACCTTCCCCCACACTTTCTCATGCATTGTCCCCACACTTATCTCATGCATTGTCCTCAATGCAACGTGAATGTGTATATACATGAAACAACTGGAGAGTGAAGGAAAATTACCTCATGGTGGGGGTCCGGTGGTGGTCTGATTGAGCCAAGCGTTGCTACCCACTCAAGATAACGTGGTGGCTCATGGAATCCACTTTTATTGACCTCTTTTTTATTAACATATTACAATCCCCAATTTTAATAGGATCATACAAGATCCTATCATGAAAATATTCCCTTTACGTGACCAATCTTGAAAGATCATCACTGAGTCATTCTGGTCAATACCTTGATCCAACAATAGAATGTGGTTTTGTGGAATGGATGATTTAGGCTTTGAAATGAAAAGTTTGGGAATTAATACTAACTCAGGAAAATCAATATGGGTTCGAGAGTCGGTATAGGTTCAAGAGTTGAGTCCAAATCAAAGAATTTAATATCACATTCTATTCCCATCAATGAAGTGTGATAATCCAAAAGAAGCGGTTCAATCTCAAAATCCATGCATACAAAAATTAATGTTGGCTCGGGCAATGGGTCTAACTTGGGTAAGGATGCCAAAGTCAACATAGATTCAAAAATTGAAATTGAATCACAAAGTTGTGGGTCAGGTTCACATTTATATTCAAGTTCAATTTTAAATGAAAACTTGCTAATTTGTCAATGGTTGATATTGGTCAAGTTCAAGATTTTGTCGTGAAATTGAATCTTCGTCAAAGTCTTCAAGATTCCATGATTTTTGGTTTTCATCAATATGATTAGAAGTATTAGCAATAGTCAAAGATTGGGTAGGGAGAGTTTCCTTATTCCTCCACATGTTTTCAATCGACTAAGTCTAACTTCTATCATATTAAAAGGATCGCTTTGGAACTGAATCATGGATTCCGTACTCTTTTCTAAGTCTGTATGTTCTTCTTGCTGTAGGACATAGAAAATAGAGTAAGGATCTTGGATTTGAAAACTTTAATAGGATTTCGAGTCCTCTAGATTTTGAATTAGGCACTCGAGTTCCTCTAAGGCTTCCATCCTCTTTTCCCAGTTAATTGGTTCTTCTAATAGCTGTTCGGGGGAAGGAGTATATGAAGCTGGATGTTGGTAAGGTGGTTGACCGTAATATTCGGGGAGTTGTATCCCCATTGACTCGGTAAAGAGTGGTAATGATTATTCCAGTCTTGTTCATAGTATTGGGACTGGGGAACATATTGAGTCAGATAATCCCAATTCGGCATATAAGGTTGGTTCATTTTGTATATAGCCGGGGCGGAATTATCCGAGTCAAATGAGGGGGGTGAAATATGGATTCATATTTGAATGGAAAAAATTGTTGTTGTTGAAATCCATATCATAATTACAAAAAAGAAAACAAACAAACAAACAAATAAAGAAAAAGAAAATGAAAACATGCCTATGCTAAAGTTGACTTAGACCTAGACAACTCCTAACTGGTTAGACTATCCACGGGGGGTATATTGTCGGAATCTAACCATGAGTTAATCGACCAGAGAGCCCCCGCTTTGAGGGAGACGCAGGCGCTGAGGTTCCACCTGATGCTCCTGGTGGAGTGGGCACGGCCCCCATGGAACATGTAGCGGTAGAAGAAGTGGAGGAAGAAGATCCCGACGTCCACTTCAAACGAAAGCGGCAAGGCGGATCACGGAGAAAGAGGGTAGTGAAGAAGCCTCGTCGCTACACTCCCGCTGTTATTGCAGAGGGTGAATCAGCCGCGGTGCCTCCTCCTCTTGCTCCCTTAGTCATTAAGCTGTCGGCTTGTAACGCCCCGATCCCGGCTGATACGGGGACGTCACTGCAATGTATATACGTAAGTCCGAAGTACCTTCCCGTATATACGCTAAGCATCAGTACAAACAAGAATCAGAGTACGGAAGCAAATGGTGCATTATACATTCCAACACATATATATACAATTTCAGAGTTATCACCAGAGGTGATGAATATTACAATAATATAACATCACAGATATGCGCAAATGCGAGAGTACGAGGAATATACATAAATGAACAGTATAAAAAGGAGCTCGCTTACAAGTATGCAAGGAACTGTACAAGTGAAAAGTGTAAAAGAGCACTCACGAGTTTGCTAAGGGAAAACTCGAGAGGCACAAAGGGGGTCTGGAAGAATGGAGCTCCGAAAGGTCGGCTGAAGATCCACGCTACTGCTGCGTTACTCTGAACACACGCTCCTAGCTCCAAGACCTGGACGTGAGAATCCAGGGGAGTCAAATGATACTCCCCAGGCGAGTGTAGAAGCAAAACCAAGTGGTGAAGCAGGGTGAGCACAATAATGCATATATCAAGTGGGAATACTCAGGAGGCAGATAGGATAGAGCAGGTAAGAATAGATATGGCATGATAATCATAAAACAGGAAATCCGAATAAAACCAATCCGAGCTACCAGGTAGTCATAACATAATACTCATAAAACATGAAATCCGATATAAAGTCCGGGAAAAGCAAATACGGTAAGGCACAGCACAAATTCATAGCTATTTAAGATGTAGGCTTTGGTATGCGTCCCATTCCACATACCTCTACTTACAACTTAAAGAGCCGGTTATTATGACACTTTATTATTACTCGTCTAACCCATATATCTAGGTATGTGGCTCGGTGTACGGCCAACTCACATACATCCATATATAAGCAAGTCGAGGTTGTTATTGGAAGCCGATGGAGAACTGATAACACTTCTTATAGTAGTTTCCATTCACCTGGAAACAGTTTTGGAGGTCAAAAATCCCCCTATTCAGTAAACAGATTCACTACCGCCAGTATATATATATACATATATATATATACTTATATTACACCTACTATAAGCAAGGTATCATTCCGGCATCCATCACTTCCTCCCATACCCATACAAGTTGTCCTTTTTATAGCTTATTAGGTAATTATCAATTTACGGGGAAAATAGGAAATGGACATGATCAGGAATCAGGAGTACATAAACAATATATAGTCAGGTCACTGCATGTAAAGCAGGAAAACAAGTCACTGATCATGATACAGGATAACAAGTCAAATCCCCGTAAAGATGACAATCACAAGTCAAGTATATCATGCTGGGTATAAAGTGATAGCATGATAGGATGGTGATATTAGTAAGCAACCAATCATATCAAGAATTGATAATAGTCAGGTAAGTCATGACATAATAAAAGGGTCTTGCCAAATAGTGGCATGGCAAGTGGTTAGATGATAACACAGTTGCCAAGTGATATACATATGATAAATGGTAGTACATAACTGACAGGTCTAAAGTAATGCCAAGTGGTAATGTAAAAGCAATGACCCAAAGTCCAACAAGTCCAACGACCACGAAGGGTCGGCCACGCATAGCATAAAGCAATAAAAGATATAAAGCATGAAATACAATACATGAAGACTAGAGCGAGAATACTATTATAATCAATGGAGTGAGGAGCAAGAGGGTAGCGAGTGAGAACACTCGCCTGAGTCACCAATATACCGAAATATCCGTAATCCACTGAAGTTCGGGATGCGCCATAACCTGTGATATAAATATGTAGAGTGAAGATGAGAGAGAGAAAGAATAGAAGACGATGTTTGTCAAGTGACAAGTCAAGTGATACCTATATGTGATGTAAGTCTAGAGGGTAGGGTTCAGTTTCAAGAGGGAATCAATTATAACAGATAGGCAAGGTTAGTCGTCTAGGTGGAATAGGTGGTCGACTAATAAAGAAGTTGGTCGACTAGGAGAAATGGGGTAGTCGACTAATAGTGGTCCTAAGTCGTCTAACAGTCAGGTCAAGTTGACTAAAACTGGGTTCTAGAGAGTTAGGATTTTTCCACAGGAGAAGCAGATTTTGGCCCAAAACAGACTAACGGTCGACTGGGGTCAATGGCCGGTCGACCGGTACACTAACAGTGCCAGGACGGTCGTCTGTCGGTCGACTGCCGGTCGACCGAAAATACAGGTCGGTCGAGTGATCGGTCGACTGCCGGTCGACCGATACAAGGCCGTGAGCTCCAGGTTTGGTCGGTCGAGTTCCGGTCGACTGCCGGTCGACCGGACTAATTCCAACGTGCACGCTGTGCACGTCGGTCGACTGCCGGTCGACTGTCGGTCGACCGGACTACTGAAAACTGCTGCTGTTTAGTCTAAAAACAGATTTTGTGTGGTTGTGTTTGGTGATCTAAAATATGATTTTGATGGCATAATTGAACATGATATGTGAACTTAAGCATGCTAAGAAATAACCAAGTCTTGGTGATTGAAATTACTCACCAAAAGGCACCAAGTGATGGAGGTTGATGATGAAAGGAAAGGTGGAGTCTTTTGTGTGTTGTTGACCTTGTGGTGGTGGTTTCCATGGTGATGAAGGAAGAAGAAGATGAAGCTAGGTTGGAGAAGTGGTGGTTTGCCTTAGTGGAGATGAAGGAGATGGAGGTGGTGAAAGCTAGGGTTTGGCTTTTGGTGAAGAGAAATGAAAGAAAGGGATTGAAATGAAAAGGAAATGTATATATAGGATTTGGATTTTGTAAAGGGAGTTGCAATTAAATAAATAAGAGGGGTTTAATTGCAAAGTGGGGAGTGAGGTGTTTCTCTTGGCCAATGGTGGCTTGCCAAGTGAGGGGGTGAGGTGGAGGTTTATGTGGTGGAGAATTGGTGGAAGTGTGTGGAGGAAAATGGAAGCTTAGGGAGGAAGAAAAGAATAAAGGAAAAGGAAAAATGGAAAAGATATTGAAATGAGAAGATATTTCTCTTGGAAAGGAAAATGAAAATAATGAAAGTGGCGGATTCCCGGGATTGAGTCGTGGATGCGGAAATCTTTCGGGAAAATACCGGATACGTCCCGAAATCAAGTATCTCGGAACGACCCGAATAAACATCAAAAATCCATAATATTATATTAAGAATAATAGTGAAATCCTTTTTAAGAAATACTTTATAGTTTTAAAACTAAAAATCCCGGAACCAATTATCTACCGACTCCGGTGGAATTTTCATAAAATCATAAAATCCTCAGAAAATGAATGTAGGTAGAAAATATGATTCTGAGAGATAATATCTAAAGGACCATCATGAAATTCCTAACTGTTTGTGAAATAAAAATACTGGAATCAGTCTTCTACCGACTCCGGTGGGATATCCATAAATTCGTAAAATCTTCAGAAAAAGTATTTAAGTATTAAACATAATTCTAAGAAGAAATGTCTAAAGAACCCTCTAGAAATTCTAAACAGTTTGTAAGATAAAAATTCGGGAATCGATCAGCGGCACTGGTCGACACCGGTTTTGAAGAAATTCCTTTTAATTCCAAAAAATCCAGAAAATCACAGAAAATCTAATATATTGAAAAATAATATTTGAAACTGAAATCGGTCAAATCTAGTCACCGGAAAGACCAAATCGAATAATATACTATAATCGGGTTCCTGGTTCGGACTGGGACTGACTCCGAGTCCACGAATCCAAATCCAAGACAAAACAATCATATAAGGAATTCATAAAGCAAAACAAATACAGGAAACAAATCGAAAAATACGATCGGAAAATCTGAATACGCAACTAAGTACGTATTCCGGGAACGGGGTATTACAATCCACCCACCTTACAAAAAATTGCGTCCTCGCAATTTCGTTAAGGGGCAAATTGAATACAAAGGGGACAAAGGTGGAATTTATACCGATTAAGATATGAAATACTATAGGTAGGGCTCTCAAGTCAACTGAACAATAATCATCCTCCGCACTTCCGGCTGTATATAATACTGATGATGTCGTGGCTGTGTAATAAATCTTTAGAATAATGCTGAATAATACTGATGATGTCGTGGCTGTGAATAAATGAATACTGATGATGTCGTGGCTGTGTAATAAAGAAAACCCTGATAGTCCTGAGCATAATAATAAAGAAGACCGATAATTAAGAATCCGACTGCTGTCCTCTGAAAGATAGCCAGATCAAGATCGATCTGGAGAATACCAAGCTTCATCAAGTTGGCCGAAGAGATCACATAAGAGCTTCATTCTGAACCAGCCACTACCTCTCTAGTCTAGTCATATCTTAAGATAGTATAAGGCTTCATAAAACCAAAACATAAAACCAAAACAGGGAAAGGATAGGAGTGATTAGGAATCAAGGGAAAGATATTCAAGGAGGGATTAGAAATCAAAGGAAAGATAGCCAAGAAATAGATAACTCTGCACTTGCAGTTGGAATGTATAACCAAGACTCATGTATTCCAGTTGCAAATCTCTTTACCATTGATTTGCCTTCTGGACGTACTGAGGAGGTTAGAGCCTAAGCTCTGATACCAACCTGTAACGCCCCGATCCCGGCTGATACGGGGACGTCACTGCAACGTATATACGTAAGTCCGAAGTACCTTCCCGTATATACGCTAAGCATCAGTACAAACAAGAATCAGAGTACGGAAGCAAATGGTGCATTATACATTCCAACACATATATAGACAATTTCAGAGTTATCACCAGAGGTGATGAATATTACAATAATATAACATCACAGATATGCGCAAATGCGAGAGTACGAGGAATATACATAAATGAACAGTATAAAAAGGAGCTCGCTTACAAGTATGCAAGGAACTGTACAAGTGAAAAGTGTAAAAGAGCACTCACGAGTTTGCTAAGGGAAAACTCGAGAGGCACAAAGGGGGTCTGGAAGAATGGAGCTCCGAAAGGTCGGCTGAAGATCCACGCTACTGCTGCGTTACTCTGAACACACGCTCCTAGCTCCAAGACCTGGACGTGAGAATCCAGGGGAGTCAAATGATACTCCCCAGGCGAGTGTAGAAGCAAAACCAAGTGGTGAAGCAGGGTGAGCACAATAATGCATATATCAAGTGGGAATACTCAGGAGGCAGATAGGATAGAGCAGGTAAGAATAGATATGGCATGATAATCATAAAACAGGAAATCCGAATAAAACCAATCCGAGCTACCAGGTAGTCATAACATAATACTCATAAAACATGAAATCCGATATAAAGTCCGGGAAAAGCAAATACGGTAAGGCACAGCACAAATTCATAGCTATTTAAGATGTAGGCTTTGGTATGCGTCCCATTCCACATACCTCTACTTACAACTTAAAGAGCCGGTTATTATGACACTTTATTATTACTCGTCTAACCCATATATCTAGGTATGTGGCTCGGTGTACGGCCAACTCACATACATCCATATATAAGCAAGTCGAGGTTGTTATTGGAAGCCGATGGAGAACTGATAACACTTCTTATAGTAGTTTCCATTCACCTGGAAACAGTTTTGGAGGTCAAAAATACCCCTATTCAGTAAACAGATTCACTACCGCCAGTATATATATATATACATATATATATACTTATATTACACCTACTATAAGCAAGGTATCATTCCGGCATCCATCACTTCCTCCCATACCCATACAAGTTGTCCTTTTTATAGCTTATTAGGTAATTATCAATTTACGGGGAAAATAGGAAATGGACATGATCAGGAATCAGGAGTACATAAACAATATATAGTCAGGTCACTGCATGTAAAGCAGGAAAACAAGTCACTGATCATGATACAGGATAACAAGTCAAATCCCCGTAAAGATGACAATCACAAGTCAAGTATATCATGCTGGGTATAAAGTGATAGCATGATAGGATGGTGATATTAGTAAGCAACCAATCATATCAAGAATTGATAATAGTCAGGTAAGTCATGACATAATAAAAGGGTCTTGCCAAATAGTGGCATGGCAAGTGGTTAGATGATAACACAGTTGCCAAGTGATATACATATGATAAATGGTAGTACATAACTGACAGGTCTAAAGTAATGCCAAGTGGTAATGTAAAAGCAATGACCCAAAGTCCAACAAGTCCAACGACCACGAAGGGTCGGCCACGCATAGCATAAAGCAATAAAAGATATAAAGCATGAAATACAATACATGAAGACTAGAGCGAGAATACTATTATAATCAATGGAGTGAGGAGCAAGAGGGTAGCGAGTGAGAACACTCGCCTGAGTCACCAATATACCGAAATATCCGTAATCCACTGAAGTTCGGGATGCGCCATAACCTGTGATATCAATATGTAGAGTGAAGATGAGAGAGAGAAAGAATAGAAGACGATGTTTGTCAAGTGACAAGTCAAGTGATACCTATATGTGATGTAAGTCTAGAGGGTAGGGTTCAGTTTCAAGAAGGGAATCAATTATAACAGATAGGCAAGGTTAGTCGTCTAGGTGGAATAGGTGGTCGACTAATAAAGAAGTTGGTCGACTAGGAGAAATGGGGTAGTCGACTAATAGTGGTCCTAAGTCGTCTAACAGTCAGGTCAAGTTGACTAAAACTGGGTTCTAGAGAGTTAGGATTTTTCCACAGGAGAAGCAGATTTTGGCCCAAAACAGACTAACGGTCGACTGGGGTCAATGGCCGGTCGACCGGTACACTAACAGTGCCAGGACGGTCGTCTGTCGGTCGACTGCCGGTCGACCGAAAATACAGGTCGGTCGAGTGATCGGTCGACTGCCGGTCGACCGATACAAGGCCGTGAGCTCCAGGTTTGGTCGGTCGAGTTCCGGTCGACTGCCGGTCGACCGGACTAATTCCAACGTGCACGCTGTGCACGTCGGTCGACTGCCGGTCGACTGTCGGTCGACCGGACTACTGAAAACTGCTGCTGTTTAGTCTAAAAACAGATTTTTGTGTGGTTGTGTTTGGTGATCTAAAATATGATTTTGATGGCATAATTGAACATGATATGTGAACTTAAGCATGCTAAGAAATAACCAAGTCTTGGTGATTGAAATTACTCACCAAAAGGCACCAAGTGATGGAGGTTGATGATGAAAGGAAAGGTGGAGTCTTTTGGTGTTGTTGACCTTGTGGTGGTGGTTTCCATGGTGATGAAGGAAGAAGAAGATGAAGCTAGGTTGGAGAAGTGGTGGTGGTTGCCTTAGTGGAGATGAAGGAGATGGAGGTGGTGAAAGCTAGGGTTTGGCTTTTGGTGAAGAGAAATGAAAGAAAGGGATTGAAATGAAAAGGAAATGTATATATAGGATTTGGATTTTGTAAAGGGAGTTGCAATTAAATAAATAAGAGGGGTTTAATTGCAAAGTGGGGAGTGAGGTGTTTCTCTTGGCCAATGGTGGCTTGCCAAGTGAGGGGGTGAGGTGGAGGTTTATGTGGTGGAGAATTGGTGGAAGTGTGTGGAGGAAAATGGAAGCTTAGGGAGGAAGAAAAGAATAAAGGAAAAGGAAAAATGGAAAAGATATTGAAATGAGAAGATATTTCTCTTGGAAAGGAAAATGAAAATAATGAAAGTGGCGGATTCCCGGGATTGAGTCGTGGATGCGGAAATCTTTCGGGAAAATACCGGATACGTCCCGAAATCAAGTATCTCGGAACGACCCGAAATAAACATCAAAAATCCATAATATTATATTAAGAATAATAGTGAAATCCTTTTAAGAAATACTTTATAGTTTTAAAACTAAAAATCCCGGAACCAATTATCTACCGACTCCGGTGGAATTTTCATAAAATCATAAAATCCTCAGAAAATGAATGTAGGTAGAAAATATGATTCTGAGAGATAATATCTAAAGGACCATCATGAAATTCCTAACTGTTTGTGAAATAAAAATACTGGAATCAGTCTTCTACCGACTCCGGTGGGATATCCATAAATTCGTAAAATCTTCAGAAAAAGTATTTAAGTATTAAACATAATTCTAAGAAGAAATGTCTAAAGAACCCTCTAGAAATTCTAAACAGTTTGTAAGATAAAAATTCGGGAATCGATCAGCGGCACTGGTCGACACCGGTTTTGAAGAAATTCCTTTTAATTCCAGAAAAATCCAGAAAATCACAGAAAATCTAATATATTGGAAAATAATATTTGAAACTGAAATCGGTCAAATCTAGTCACCGGAAAGACCAAATCGAATAATATACTATAATCGGGTTCCTGGTTCGGACTGGGACTGACTCCGAGTCCACGAATCCAAATCCAAGACAAAACAATCATATAAGGAATTCATAAAGCAAAACAAATACAGGAAACAAATCGAAAAATACGATCGAAAAATCTGAATACGCAACTAAGTACGTATTCCGGGAACGGGGTATTACAATCCACCCACCTTACAAAAAATTGCGTCCTCGCAATTTCGTTAAGGGGCAAATTGAATACAAAGGGGACAAAGGTGGAATTTATACCGATTAAGATATGAAATACTATAGGTAGGGCTCTCAAGTCAACTGAACAATAATCATCCTCCGCACTTCCGGCTGTATATAATACTGATGATGTCGTGGCTGTGTAATAAATCTTTAGAATAATGCTGAATAATACTGATGATGTCGTGGCTGTGAAAAAATGAATATTGATGATGTCGTGGCTGTGTAATAAAGAAAACCCTGATAGTCCTGAGCATAATAATAAAGAAGACCGATAATTAAGAATCCGACTGCTGTCCTCTGAAAGATAGCCAGATCAAGATCGATCTGGAGAATACCAAGCTTCATCAAGTTGGCCGAAGAGATCACATAAGAGCTTCATTCTGAACCAGCCACTACCTCTCTAGTCTAGTCATATCTTAAGATAGTATAAGGCTTCATAAAACCAAAACATAAAACCAAAACAGGGAAAGGATAGGAGTGATTAGGAATCAAGGGAAAGATATTCAAGGAGGGATTAGAAATCAAAGGAAAGATAGCCAAGAAATAGATAACTCTGCACTTGCAGTTGGAATGTATAACCAAGACTCATGTATTCCAGTTGCAAATCTCTTTACCATTGATTTGCCTTCTGGACGTACTGAGGAGGTTAGAGCCTAAGCTCTGATACCAACCTGTAACGCCCCGATCCCGGCTGATACGGGGACGTCACTGCAACGTATATACGTAAGTCCGAAGTACCTTCCCGTATATACGCTAAGCATCAGTACAAACAAGAATCAGAGTACGGAAGCAAATGGTGCATTATACATTCCAACACATATATAGACAATTTCAGAGTTATCACCAGAGGTGATGAATATTACAATAATATAACATCACAGATATGCGCAAATGCGAGAGTACGAGGAATATACATAAATGAACAGTATAAAAAGGAGCTCGCTTACAAGTATGCAAGGAACTGTACAAGTGAAAAGTGTAAAAGAGCACTCACGAGTTTGCTAAGGGAAAACTCGAGAGGCACAAAGGGGGTCTGGAAGAATGGAGCTCCGAAAGGTCGGCTGAAGATCCACGCTACTGCTGCGTTACTCTGAACACACGCTCCTAGCTCTAAGACCTGGACGTGAGAATCCAGGGGAGTCAAATGATACTCCCCAGGCGAGTGTAGAAGCAAAACCAAGTGGTGAAGCAGGGTGAGCACAATAATGCATATATCAAGTGGGAATACTCAGGAGGCAGATATGATAGAGCAGGTAAGAATAGATATGGCATGATAATCATAAAACAGGAAATCCGAATAAAACCAATCCGAGCTACCAGGTAGTCATAACATAATACTCATAAAACATGAAATCCGATATAAAGTCCGGGAAAAGCAAATACGGTAAGGCACAGCACAAATTCATAGCTATTTAAGATGTAGGCTTTGGTATGCGTCCCATTCCACATACCTCTACTTACAACTTAAAGAGCCGGTTATTATGACACTTTATTATTACTCGTCTAACCCATATATCTAGGTATGTGGCTCGGTGTACGGCCAACTCACATACATCCATATATAAGCAAGTCGAGGTTGTTATTGGAAGCCGATGGAGAACTGATAACACTTCTTATAGTAGTTTCCATTCACCTGGAAACAGTTTTGGAGGTCAAAAATCCCCCTATTCAGTAAACAGATTCACTACCGCCAGTATATATATATATACATATATATATACTTATATTACACCTACTATAAGCAAGGTATCATTCCGGCATCCATCACTTCCTCCCATACCCATACAAGTTGTCCTTTTTATAGCTTATTAGGTAATTATCAATTTACGGGGAAAATAGGAAATGGACATGATCAGGAATCAGGAGTACATAAACAATATATAGTCAGGTCACTGCATGTAAAGCAGGAAAACAAGTCACTGATCATGATACAGGATAACAAGTCAAATCCCCGTAAAGATGACAATCACAAGTCAAGTATATCATGCTGGGTATAAAGTGATAGCATGATAGGATGGTGATATTAGTAAGCAACCAATCATATCAAGAATTGATAATAGTCAGGTAAGTCATGACATAATAAAAGGGTCTTGCCAAATAGTGGCATGGCAAGTGGTTAGATGATAACACAGTTGCCAAGTGATATACATATGATAAATGGTAGTACATAACTGACAGGTCTAAAGTAATGCCAAGTGGTAATGTAAAAGCAATGACCCAAAGTCCAACAAGTCCAACGACCACGAAGGGTCGGCCACGCATAGCATAAAGCAATAAAAGATATAAAGCATGAAATACAATACATGAAGACTAGAGCGAGAATACTATTATAATCAATGGAGTGAGGAGCAAGAGGGTAGCGAGTGAGAACACTCGCCTGAGTCACCAATATACCGAAATATCCGTAATCCACTGAAGTTCGGGATGCGCCATAACCTGTGATATCAATATGTAGAGTGAAGATGAGAGAGAGAAAGAATAGAAGACGATGTTTGTCAAGTGACAAGTCAAGTGATACCTATATGTGATGTAAGTCTAGAGGGTAGGGTTCAGTTTCAAGAAGGGAATCAATTATAACAGATAGGCAAGGTTAGTCGTCTAGGTGGAATAGGTGGTCGACTAATAAAGAAGTTGGTCGACTAGGAGAAATGGGGTAGTCGACTAATAGTAGTCCTAAGTCGTCTAACAGTCAGGTCAAGTTGACTAAAACTGGGTTCTAGAGAGTTAGGATTTTTCCACAGGAGAAGCAGATTTTGGCCCAAAACAGACTAACGGTCGACTGGGGTCAATGGCCGGTCGACCGGTACACTAACAGTGCCAGGACGGTCGTCTGTCGGTCGACTGCCGGTCGACCGAAAATACAGGTCGGTCGAGTGATCGGTCGACTGCCGGTCGACCGATACAAGGCCGTGAGCTCCAGGTTTGGTCGGTCGAGTTCCGGTCGACTGCCGGTCGACCGGACTAATTCCAACGTGCACGCTGTGCACGTCGGTCGACTGCCGGTCGACTGTCGGTCGACCGGACTACTGAAAACTGCTGCTGTTTAGTCTAAAAACAGATTTTTGTGTGGTTGTGTTTGGTGATCTAAAATATGATTTTGATGGCATAATTGAACATGATATGTGAACTTAAGCATGCTAAGAAATAACCAAGTCTTGGTGATTGAAATTACTCACCAAAAGGCACCAAGTGATGGAGGTTGATGATGAAAGGAAAGGTGGAGTCTTTTGGTGTTGTTGACCTTGTGGTGGTGGTTTCCATGGTGATGAAGGAAGAAGAAGATGAAGCTAGGTTGGAGAAGTGGTGGTGGTTGCCTTAGTGGAGATGAAGGAGATGGAGGTGGTGAAAGCTAGGGTTTGGCTTTTGGTGAAGAGAAATGAAAGAAAGGGATTGAAATGAAAAGGAAATGTATATATAGGATTTGGATTTTGTAAAGGGAGTTGCAATTAAATAAATAAGAGGGGTTTAATTGCAAAGTGGGGAGTGAGGTGTTTCTCTTGGCCAATGGTGGCTTGCCAAGTGAGGGGGTGAGGTGGAGGTTTATGTGGTGGAGAATTGGTGGAAGTGTGTGGAGGAAAATGGAAGCTTAGGGAGGAAGAAAAGAATAAAGGAAAAGGAAAAATGGAAAAGATATTGAAATGAGAAGATATTTCTCTTGGAAAGGAAAATGAAAATAATGAAAGTGGCGGATTCCCGGGATTGAGTCGTGGATGCGGAAATCTTTCGGGAAAATACCGGATACGTCCCGAAATCAAGTATCTCGGAACGACCCGAAATAAACATCAAAAATCCATAATATTATATTAAGAATAATAGTGAAATCCTTTTTAAGAAATACTTTATAGTTTTAAAACTAAAAATCCCGGAACCAATTATCTACCGACTCCGGTGGAATTTTCATAAAATCATAAAATCCTCAGAAAATGAATGTAGGTAGAAAATATGATTCTGAGAGATAATATCTAAAGGACCATCATGAAATTCCTAACTGTTTGTGAAATAAAAATACTGGAATCAGTCTTCTACCGACTCCGGTGGGATATCCATAAATTCGTAAAATCTTCAGAAAAAGTATTTAAGTATTAAACATAATTCTAAGAAGAAATGTCTAAAGAACCCTCTAGAAATTCTAAACAGTTTGTAAGATAAAAATTTGGGAATCGATCAGCGGCACTGGTCGACACCGGTTTTGAAGAAATTCCTTTTAATTCCAGAAAATCCAGAAAATCACAGAAAATCTAATATATTGGAAAATAATATTTGAAACTGAAATCGGTCAAATCTAGTCACCGGAAAGACCAAATCGAATAATATACTATAATCGGGTTCCTGGTTCGGACTGGGACTGACTCCGAGTCCACGAATCCAAATCCAAGACAAAACAATCATATAAGGAATTCATAAAGCAAAACAAATACAGGAAACAAATCGAAAAATACGATCGGAAAATCTGAATACGCAACTAAGTACGTATTCCGGGAACGGGGTATTACACGGCTCTGAGGCAAACCGTTGTAAAGTTGTCCCTGACCTGAGTAAGATCAGCTCTGTTCTTGCAACATATACTTATATATATTTCATACTGCTCATTGTTTATTCTATGATTCAGGAACTGAGACGGCAAGAGACCTGAGAGCCGAGGCTGTAGGAGAACAAGGAGATTACTATGATCCCCTGTTCACTTATAAGGAAGGTAACGAGGCTAGCTACTTCGTCGTCTCAAAAGACTCTGGAGGTGATGCGGCCGACGTGGGTCCTTCGGGTGCTGGGACCTCAAAAGGAAGTCCCATGGCCTCCAGCTCTTTAGGGTGGACCACAGAGGGTTCAGCAAGTGAAGGTGGGCCGGCCGTCCGTGTTGACTCTGCCAAAGATTTTTCCATGGAGCCTGATGGGACTGATGCCGCCGTCGAAGAAGTTCAGAGAGAAACTGCGGCCAAGGCGATTGAGGCGATATCATCTTTTGGTAATGCTTTGACTTTTTGTGAGTAATTCTCTCCTGATATTCATTATGCCTTGCTCAAACCAAGTCTTGCCACAGGTATCCCGCCTCTGGGTGCATCACTTCGAGAGAGCCAGCCAATCTTCCTGAGGGAATCAGAGGTTAAGCGAGTACTTCGACTGCGACGGACGCTGCTGAGTTGGATGCCTTGTATCGCGACTTGCCCTCTTATCAACCTGAACCAGAAAGTGACCTTAAAGAGACTGAGGGGATAGTGGTTACGGAACCAATTTCACTTCCAACTACATCGGTAAGTGAACTGCCAGTGGTTTCGCTAGCGCTGCCTATTCTGCCAATTGTGAAGTTGAAGGTAATTTTCAGTCCTACTTCTCCAACACTGGTTGTTGAGCCAGCTCTCCCGGAAGTAGTCACCAGCCCTACATCGATTGTTGCTAGTGTACTGGTGTCAATGAGGACTCCTCTGAGATCACCGACGACCCCTTATATTTCTCCAGTCAGTGCTCATGCTATTCCATCTACGGTTATGTTAGTGAAACCGGTGGAGGCTTTGCCTTCGGGGGCCACTCGTTCACCGGGAGTAGTTGAAGCCGAGAATGAATTTGTGGCTGAGCTAGTCGACAGCTTTTATAAGGGCTTGAAGCGATGCTTTGGTCTTGAAGGGCTCGACCACCTCGTTCTCTGCTTTGAAGGTGGTCCTCTCTCGAAGTATTGACAGCATTCAAGACTTTGGAGGGGATGACCAGGCTGCCACATTGGAGCTTCTAGTGGACAGGCTTGAGAGGGATGTGGACGAATAGCGCCATCTCAGCCATTCAGATTTGGAGTCCTCAGTTAATGAACAGCTCGCACACCTCACTGCTCAAATGGATGAAGCTCATCTTGCCGCTCAAGAAGCAGCTAAGGCAATTTCTTTCGACTTGAAATCTTTGGAGATAAGAAAAGTAGAACTTGGTGATGTCATAGATGCTTCTAACAGTGCTCTTCTCGACGCTGAGGATAAGATTGAAAAGGCTAAGGAAATGATCAAGAAAGCCAATCTTATCTCTGATGTGCCCAGCAGGGATGCCATTACCTATGCTCTTACAGACATGCAGGCATAACTTCCTCGACCAATTGGAGATTCATATGGGGGTTGTCAAAGCCTATACCTGGAAGGAACTAGTCAAACAAGCTGAGATAGCCGAAAAGTCGGCCAAGAAGTTCGAACCATCTACCTCTAAAAGCAAATGGGGTATGAATAATAAAGAGCGTAGAGATATGGCGCAGTCTTCCCGAGCCAAAGGGAAAGAGACTATGCCCGTTGAATTGGCAGGGGACGTTCATTCGAAGGCCAAGAAGAGCGGCTTCAATAATCAGGAGTCTAAGTTTCCTCCAAAACAATACTCCTTCAAAGACGAACAGGTGGTCACAATATTCCATTTACTCCACAAAGAGAATAAATTGAAGCTGTCGGATTCTCAGCGTCCTAATGAAGTGGGACGCACGAACGATCCCAACTATTGCCTCTTTCATAGGATGGTTCATCATCCTACTGATAAGTGCTTTATCCTCAAGGACAAAATTCAAGTTTTAGTTAACGCCAGAGTTCTGACTCTGAAATTAGAACAAAAGAAGTCACTGCAAATATGGTGACCCTCAAGTTCAGTGAAGCCCCAAAAGTCACAGTACCTGATGGAACCTTCCCAATTCAGGAAGCACGGTTAGAAGTAAAGCATTCTTCAGCCAAAGCTCAAGAGAGTAAGGGTCTTGTTCCCTTGACATTGGGAACAGGGAAAATCATGTGGATACACCCAGAGCTTGTCCAAGACGAACAATGGGCTTCGAAGAAATCCAAGTCAAAGGGCAAATCTTGCAATGTTATCTCCATCTTGCCGGATGATGACAGTCTCACATCAGCTTTTCTTAGCGATTCTGAAGGAGAAAAGCACACTTGTACAACACAGGCTGATGTACCTCAGCCGACAGGTACTCGATCCGGAAAATCATACTTAAAATAGTACGAGAAAGTTACTGACGAAACACAACAGCAGACGACGTCAGTACAAATACCCACACCGGCTCTGCTCCCGACAACGTGAAAAGAGAAGCAGAAAGAAATCTGATTTGACCATGTCCTGAAGAAGCCTTCAGGCCCAGGGCTTAATATGCCCTTTCGTTTTGACATATTGGCCCAACTGGCTAATATCCAAGCTCATATCACCATACACGAGCTCCTTCGTCTCTCGAAAGAGACAAAAGAAGCACTAAGGGATGCACAAGCTGACTCAGAATCATTTCTGACATATATGCCAGAAATCCCTAAAGATGACACTCAGTCTTCTTGCCCTGAATGCCATCATGTACAATCAAAGATACCTGCTATTACTTTCACAGCGGAGGATATGCTTCTCAAGGATAACAAGCACGATCGAGCTTTGTACTATACTGGATACATCGGTTCGACATGCATTGAAAGGATACAGGTTGACCCGGGGTTTGCACTCAGCATCATCCCTAAAAGGCTCATCTACTTCCTTGGCATATCGCTGTATCAGTTGTCTGCATACCACTACAATAATATACGATTTTAATGCAGGGAGTAGTCATCCACTTGGAAAGATTCGACTCCGTTGCCGAATAGGGAGCCTAAAGTCAGAGGTGACGTGCTCTGTCAATGATGCTGACACGTCATACAACTTGTTACTAGGGAGACCCTGGATCCACGCTAATTGGATTGTCCTCTCCACTCTGCACCAATGCTTCAAATATGTTGAAGATGATGCAACAGTACGAACTGTCTTCGCTGAGAAGCAATCATTCAAAGGGGGTGGAAAACTACTTTACTGACGCTCTTCTATATCAAGAGGTTGGTGAAGCGTCAAAAGAATCATTGCCTGACAATGATGATAGTGGCAATGAGGCAGATTCAGAGTCTGAAGCAGACATGCCAGCCATTTTGGTTGGTGAACCAATTATAGCATGTTTTAATAATCCCTAATGTAATACTCCTTCTGAAGATGAGGGCGAATGGGTAATTAATGACAATATTTCCTTTGATTATCTTGTGAGTGTCGAATTGTTTGAATCCATTACGGACAGCTCTCTGCACATGCCCTTACATAAACCTAGTGCATCAAGTACATTCGTGGATTCTATAGAAGGATCCGTTTTAGTGGTTCCTCCATCCAAAGAGGGCCAATTACCAACAATATTCGGTAAAGCCAAACTGTAAAGGTCTGCATCCGCGGATTCAAGTTCAAACTCAGATACCCCATAATTTTTTCATTATACACGATCAGCGTAGCATATGATGAGGAAAATGGGATACAACCTGCAGCATGGGAAGGGCCTAAATTTCGAAAAAGGAAGACGTACTCTTCTGCGTAATTTTTTGCCAAAAAAATCGACAAATTACTATGATAACACACACAGGGGGTTGGGATACGTCACACCTAAACCACCAGCAATGGTTCAGTCCAAAGATGATAAACCGATCCTATCACGTTCTGCTTCTTCCTCCGAATGGGATTCAGATGTCAGTGTGGGAACGTTGTTCAAAGAACTCATCGTTAATATAACTTCAAGCAGCCAATTAGAGCCAGCGGAAGCTACTAATGAAGAACAATGGGCTCAGCAATTGGATCTCCAGTGGGAAAAGCGATTCGAACAATGCGAACCACCTACTGAAGACAAAGTGATCCAGGTTAACTTGGGTAGCCAAGATCACCCTAAGCCCATCTTTATAAGTGAGAGCTTATCACTCACAGAAAGAGAAGAATTGATGGTACTTGTAAGAGATTATATAGATGTCTTTGCATGGAACTACGAAGACATGCCCAGACTTGATCCGCAAGTAGCCATGCATCGTTTGAACATCAAGCCAGACGCCAAGCCAGTCAAGCAACAACAATGTTGATTTCGTCCAAATATTATGGAAGCTATTGAAGCTGAAGTCCATAAACTCATAGCATGCGGCTTCATACGAGAGGAACAGCATCCAGACTAGGTTACTAATATTGTCCCCGTTCTCAAGAAGAATAGAAAAATTCGGATCTGTATTGACTATCACGATCTTAATACGGCCTGTCCCAAAGACGAATTCCCATTGCCCATCACCGATGTCATGATTGACAATACCTGCAGATTCGAAAGAATGTCTTTCATGGACAGTTTCTCAGGATATAATCAAATTAAGATGTATCCAGAGGACGAGAAGCATACTTCATTCCGAACACTGTTGGGGATATACTGTTATACCGTGATGCCCTTCGGGTTAAAGAACGTGGGAGCGACTTATAGCGGCAATGAGTATGATTTTTCGTAATCATCTCCAAAAAATGGTAGAATGTTATATCGACGACATTGCTGTCAAAAACCGTGATAAGAATGACCATCTTCGTGACTTGAGGACGATGTTCGACATAATGCGGGCTCATCAACTGAAGATGAATCCGATAAAATCCTTCTTGGGGGTTTCGAGTGGCAAGTTCTTTGGATTTATTGTTACATCAAAATGAATTCATCTTGACCCAGACAAAGTCAAAGCCATTCAGAGCATGCATCCACCTAAGAATCTCAAAGAACTTAGAGGACTGCAAGGTAGGCTGGCTTATATCAGAAGATTCATTGCAAATCTCTCAGGCCGTTGTCAACCATTCACCCGACTCATGAAAAAGGGTGTCTCTTTTGTATGAGATCAAGCCTGTCAAGAAGCCTACGAAGATGTCAAAAGATATCTCACGAAACCTCCGGTCTTGGTGGCTCCCACATCAGGAAAACCTTTCCTGCTTTATGTGAAAACTATAAATTATTCTCTTGGTGCTCTGCTCACTCAAAAAGATGATAATGGTCACGAACAAGCTATTTATTATCTGAGCAAGACTCTGATATGGGCGCTATAATCCTATTGAGAAGGAATGCTTAGCTCTTGTCTTTGCTATTCAGAAGACACGACATTATTTGGTCAGCCAAACCATACATGTCATTTCCAGAGTGAATCCTTTGCGTCTTCTCATGACGAAATCAGGACACTGAATTCTAGGTTAGCTAAGTAGGCCCTTCTTCTGTCTCAGTACGACATGCTCTTTATCCCTCAGAAGGCGGTTAAAGGCCAGACACTTGCAGAATTCTTGGCTGCTCATCTGGTTCCAGAAAGCTCAAAACTTTATGAAGACATTCCAGATGAAGTCTTCGAATCTAATATAACTTCAGAGGATGAAATTTGGCAGATATTCTTTGATGGAGCATCACGAATAGGCCCTAAAGGCAAGATCATTGCCGATGTGGGGTTGTGTTTATTTCACCACAAAACTATGTCCTTCCTAGGGCATTTTCTCTGACGGAATCATGCTCCAACAATGTGACAGAATACAATGCTCTACTCATTGATCTTCAAATCGCTCATGAAATGGGGGTACGCTACCTTGAAGCTTATGGTGATTCAAGACTGATTGTCAATCAGGTTAAAGGCGAATATGAGGCCCGTCACGAAGATTTGGTACCTTATCATCATGCAGTCATCGAAATGGCTAATCTATTTGATGGCTTTTACATCGGTCATGTGTCTCAATCCTAGAATACTAGAGCCGATGCTCTGGCTACCTTAGCAACAACGCTATCCTTACCAGACGACACCAAGTATCACCTTACAGTGGCGACTTGACACCTTGTTTGCTCTAAACATATGTTGAGAACCAAATAGGTCTATAACATCTCGACGGATCTTGAACCGAGAGATTGGCGATTTCTCCTCATCGACTATGCTTTGCATGGTTTGCTGCCGGACGACCCTAAAGAAGTGGCATCTATCAGATGAAGGTCTCTCCATTTTTACTATGATCCAACACTGAAGACACTTTACCGTCGTTCATACGACGGTATCCTCCTCCGTTGCCTTTCTAATTTAGAGGCACAGGAAGTGCTCAAAGAAGCGCACGATGGCATATGCGGAGCTCACCAGCCGGGTCCAAAACTTAAGGACTGATTGCATAGGCTTGGGTATTATTGGCCAACCATGATAGCCGATGTCATCCAATATGCACGAAGGTGTAAGGCATGCCAAATCCATGCGGACTTCATACATCAGCCCTAGAGTTGCTCTATCCAACTGTTGCCTCGTGGCTATTTGAAGTGTAGGGAATTGATGTTGTAGGGCCAATCAGCCCCTCTTCCACAAAAGGTCACCAGTTTATCTTAGCAATGACCGATTACTTTTCAAAATGGGCAGAAGCTATACCACTGCTGGAAGTTAAAACTTCTAACGTGGTTAATTTCATCAAACACCATGTCATCCTTCAATTTGGTGTTCCTAGGCGGATTATCCATGATAACGGTCCCCATTTGCAAGCCAAGTATTCTATCTGTTCTGCGATAGATACCAGATTCAGAATATGGCATCAACTGTTTATAACCCCGCCACTAATGATTTGGTGGAGGCATTCAACAAGATAATCATTAAGCTACTCAAAAAATTCATTTCATCAAATAAGCGAGACTGGAATGAGAAGCTTAATGAATGTCTTTGGGCCTACCGAACATGGTTCGGACCCCGACAGGTAATACACCTTTTTCCCTGATATACCGGTGAGAAGCAGTCATACCGTTAGAAATCCAGATGCAGTCATTACGAGTCACTTTGATGACTAAGATGACAACGGAGGACAACGATTGGTTGCGACTCCAAGAGCTCGAAGCCCTAGATGAGAAGCGGTTACAAGCTCAGCAACACATTGAGTTGTATCAAGCCCGGATCTTAAAAGCCTTCAATAAGAAGGTTAAGCAAAGAGGCTTCCAGAAAGGAGATTTGGTTTTAGCCGTCAGACGACCGATGATCATGACGCACAAAACCAAAGGTAAATTTCAGCCCAAATGGGAAGAACCGTTTGTGATAGAAATAGTCTATTCAAACGGGGCATATCGCCTTATGACTTCAGATGGAGACTTACTCATGATGCCAATCAACGTAACATAAGTCCTCGACAAACAGCTTGTTACTTTGCTGATCAAGTCTCATCTTTTAGTCCAGTAGGGACTATTTCTTTGTCATCATGTCCTGTTTGTTGAGCGGTGTTAGACTATTTCTTTTTTTGAGCGTAACCCTCTTGTTGCTTTGTTGATATCAATGGATGTTTTATTTCATGTTAGACTATTTTTTTTTTGAGCGTAACCCTCTTGTTACTTTGTTGATATCAATGGATGTTTTATTTCATTGGTCAGGTGTTTGTTGAGATCGGGTGCTTCGTGAGGAGCTCGGAGTTTCTCTCTTCTTGATCATCGATATTCTTATCACTCTCATTCCTATTATTTCCTGATTCTCCCTATATCATTATCAGTTGTCATTTCATCGTTGTGTTTATTTATTATCATGTGTGGATACTTATATGTGATATTATAGTGATAGTGATTCATTTTAGTAAATTCATATAGTTTGTTCGGGTTACTTAAGGCTTCGGGCGTATACGGGAGGTATTTTCCTTACTTATAAGCGTCGCTGACTCTCGTCGCGTCTCCGCTCCAGTGTATTTTGGGAAGCGGGGCATGACACTCTCTAATACAAAATTGCTCTATTCTTCCAATTACGCTCTTCTTATCGGTATAGAACACAATATTTTATGAACTCTCAAACACACTGATTGAGGCGAAACCTGCACACAAAATAAAGAAGTTCAGATTTAGAATGAAGATGTGCAAGTACTCAATTCTTACCGCTATAGCAAGTGGCTATGAGGGTCGTGATCCAAAAGGAGGGTTTTGCGATAGAAGCGTTTACGTTTTTGTATTGAAATCGTTATGAGAACAAAAGCGAGAGTTCTTCTCTGTTTTTAAGTTAAGAAAATGAAAAAGAGTTAATAGTTAAAGTTAAGAAGAAAATGAGAGATGAATAAGGTGGAAAAAATCAGAAAACGGCGAAAGCGACTATGTACAAATGAGTATGGAAAGAACGATTTGGAAGAGGTGGTGATCTATACTAAAGAAATAAAAGAAAAGAAAGAAAGAAGAGTGAAGAAATACTTACCTAGTTTGATTGATGACTTACTTGGAAACCTGTGCATGTTCTACCTTTATTTAGGAGGCGTTCAACGCATAGATCATAAGACCGAGCTCAGTCCCCGTTCGCATTATATCATCAAGTCTCGCACAAGCATGAAGTGATACGTCTTGAGGAGGAGAACGTCTTCATAAACTATCGTTGGCACTCACATAACATCGTTATACTTGTGCTTTGGAATTCACTTGTAAACTCAACAAAAACAAACGAGGTAAAGTAGAAGAGGAAGACGAAAACAAAAGAAAATGAAAGTAAACAAGAACATAAAAATGTTACCTTTTATTGCTTGAAATGATGGAAGAAAGGAGGAGGGTACATCGGTGTCACTCTCAATATATGCCTCTCTCTCTTACTTACATGAATCATCATCTAACCTAAGCTTACATACACATTACATAAAAAGAAAAGAAAAACCTAAACTAAGAAATAGAAAACTAGTCTAAATCCTAACTCTGCATGGTCGTCCATTTTCAGCACAAAGAATGGCCTTTTATAGGCAGAAAACTCAGTAAGCAGGATCCCGGGGAGGTCGGGGGAGCAAACGCTCCCCCTAACTCCCCAACAATGCCGCGAAAACGCGGCTTTTGTCGCATTTTCGCGGCCAGGGTGTGGCCAGGTGGCCACACCCTGTTGGTGGGTCACATTGGTTTATCCTTCTGACTTTATCTGGAGTTGGTTTATTCGTTTGAGTTCAGGATTCTGACGAAATGGCCTTGGATTCTTGGCTTTAACCGATCGATTCTGAGAGGATTCTTCTCAACCAGTTTTCAACCTCTTGATTTTGCCCTGATTTACTGAGTGCGAATTAATTCTGATTTAATTCAGAATTTTGGTGGGCTTTGGGCTCATTTCTCTTCATCTCCTTAACGATTGGGCCTGCAAATAATTAGACAATTAATTAGGACAATGCAGGCTTTTATTCTATAATAAGTATAGACATATGATATTAAATATGCAATATTAGCGACCAATCACACCCCCATACCTATCTTTTGCTCGTCCTCGAGCAAAACAACTAAACTATACTAAGGATTATTAGACCACTTTCGCAGGTCACGCGATTGCACTGAGAATGTGCAACAAGCCGTTAAACCTCTAGGTTTCCCTAGAGGACGAGTTTTGTCTCGTGAGGGTTTTCAGCGGATTACACCCACAAAATCCATAAAGAAAGAGAAACAAAGAGTTAGTATTTTCGAAAAGCATTTTGAAAGAGAAAAATATTTGAAATATAATTGTAAGACTTAAGCAATCTATAAGTTATAGGAGAACCAAATTTTTCATTCCTAAACTTAGTCTCTATTCAAAAATTTGTTATCAATCAAGGTAAGGAGTCAAATTGTACTTCTCATCTAGTCTATTACTTTACCCTAAGTCATATGCACCTTGTGACTGTGAAATTTTTTACAAAGGGTTCATTAACTCTAACTTTTATGCCTTATTTATTTATATATATCTATTTTTTTTGTGGTATTATTCCTTAGTTCTATTAGGCTTTCTAATCTGCCCATGTAACGAGCCTTTAATCGATGACTCCCAAACCAAACGGTCTTAGGGCACCGGGTGAGAAGACACCCCAAGGACTTAAGGACTCGAGCAAATAAGGCCACAAAACTAAGGATTTTATTATATGAACCGCTTTTAGGCGTGAATATTTATGCTTTATTAGGCACAAATACCCAGCTTAATCAGAAGATTTTATATATATATATTTTCTTAAACTTATCTAATCATCTTTCGCATAAATACTAAGGCTTGCTTAGGCCAAAGCACCTAGCTAATCAATAATTAGATTTGTTTATCTTTTTTTTCTTTTTTTTTCAAACTTATCTAATTATCTTTCGCATAAATACTAAGGCTTGCTTAGGCCAAAGTACCTAGCTAATCAATAATTAGATTTGTTTTTTTTATATTTTTTTTTATAAGACATAAGAATCTTTGTTTTTGAACCCTAAGTGTGTAAGTGTATGAAGTGTGCATATTTCATCAAGGTAAAGATCAAGACTAAATTACTTTGACAAATTTTCTTCCTAACCCTAAAAATCAAACAAATAATCATATTTTGACCAAGTATAAGAAATCCGAATTTAGATTTTCCTATTCCTTAAAATTAACTTAATTTCTTACAAAAAATATGTCAAAATATTATTTCTATTTTCAAAAAGTTTTTAATAAAAAAGAAAAACCTAAGTTATGTTAGAACCCTCCCCCACACCTATCTCATGCATTGTCCTCAATGTATGAATTAATGCATAGATGCATGAAAAAGAAGAAAGGGAAGGAAAATGTTACCTTAAGGTGGTGTTCCGGTGGTGGTCTGATTGGTCCACGAAACGCGGCCCAATCAACTTTTCTTGGGGCTCGGAGGAACCCACCAGAAATTACTTTAATATAACCCACTAAAAAGATGTGTCCATAAATGATTTTTATTAAGTATTTGACCCCATCTAATTTTCAAATTCCATAACTGATTTCAGAGTCAAATTTGTCAACCACCTCATCCCAGAATGGAGTGTGAAAAGATAGAATGATTGACTTGGACTCAGGAAGAATAGGAACTAATACCGACTCAGGAAGGTGACTTAAGTCAAGTAAAGGTTCAGGAGTCGAAATAAGTTCAGGAATTGGGTCCATGTCAAGAAATTGAAACTCAAGTCCACAATTATTTTCCAACAATGGAATGTGACTTAATGTTGGTGATTCAAGTTCATGAATGATAGGTGGGGGAATCAAAACTGACTCGAAAATATTACTCAAGTTTGGTAATAAAACAGGAGTCAATATTGATTCAGAAAGTTAAACTGGATCACAGATTTGGGAATCTAGGTCACATATCTCATTGAGTTCAATATCAAAAAAATGAGAACTTGCCAATTTATCAATGGGATTTTCAAGATTATAAAATTGGTCAAGTTCAATATGATCATCAAAGATGGGTGATTCAATTTCATGATGAATTGGCACAGGATCCAATGTTAACTCGGGAAAAAGATTGAAATCAGGTGTAGATACCGGAGTCATTATTGAATCAGGAAGTAAAATTGAATCACTAAGTTCTAGATCATGATCATATTCATTTTCAAGTTCTATTTCAGGCAAGGGATACTTGCCAAACTATCAATTTCATTTGGAGTTTGGGCAAGTTCAAATGGTTGTTCTGAAATGGAATCTTGATTTCCAAAACAACATGACTCTTCGGCTCTAACAGAATGGTAAGTGACATCAGGACGGTGGGAACGTAGAGATTCGACCATCATATCTATGTCACGATTACGAGCGTTTTGAGCCTGAGTCATGGCTTCAAGCATCTTTTCATAGTTGATAGGCTCATTGTTTTGATGAAAAGATGAAGTGTTGTCTTGGAAGTGGTAGTGAAATTGTGAGTCCATCAGATTTTGTGGGATTTGTGTTTGGACTCACGCAACGGCGCCAAAATTTTGTGATTGTTGTTTGGACTCACGCATACTCCTTTCCAAAATTGATGGTTTTCTATTTTGGACTGGTGGAACTGAGTATGACTCTTGGGGATATTGTAGACTAGGTGGATAGGGGGACAAGTTGGTTGAAAATTATGCTCGGGGTAGGTGAATCCCCACTGACTCTGTGAAGAGTTGAAATCGTTATGGAAATTGTAGTCATACGATGGGGGACATGGGTTATATTGATTCGGATAAGACCAATCCGGCACACTAGGTTGGTTAAAGTCATGATATGCCGGGTTGGTAATATCCGAAAAAGAGTTTGATGTGTAATATGGATTATTATTGAAGTTGAAAAAATTGTTATTATAGGCCATATCACACAATGTAATACAAACAAAAAGAAAGAAAAACAAACAAATAAACAAACAAAGAAAAGAAAAATTTCTAACCTAAGTTAGGGTAGACCTATGACCTAGACGACTCCTAACTGGTTAGACTGTCCACGGGAGGTCCAATGCAGACTTTGACCACAAGCTAATCAGCCAGGTCAGGGCAAGGTTGGTGGGAGGTTTTCCGTCAAAGACGTTCCTTAATTAAATAACCACTAACCTTCGGGCTATCGGCCCTTAATCCCTTTCCTAGACACTGATTTGACA
Organism: Agave tequilana; assembly: GCA_038442645.1. Lineage (NCBI taxonomy): Eukaryota > Viridiplantae > Streptophyta > Magnoliopsida > Asparagales > Asparagaceae > Agave > Agave tequilana. The sequence goes on along the minus strand of JAVJIF010016774.1, from coordinate 77,299 downwards.
AGAGTCAAATTCCAACACCTTTCCCCCTTAAGATAATCTCCTAATTGAGTCCGAGATGTCCCTAGGGCCAACGTCTACTCATTTTAAGTTAGGCTTGGGTTAGTGAGTGCTTGAAATCTGATTTTTGGGCTAAGGAAGGGTGATTAAATCCCCACCTTATCTTGTTAATGGGTGGTGCTCTTAAAATCAATTTGTGCAAGTGTACAAGATAAATAAGATTCACTCAAAGCGATATAAATCAACCAAGAAGTGGGTCCTATGCTAAATGCAATGCATACATACCTTGCTCCAGCACTCTTCAACAGTAAAAATAAATGAATTGAAAAGACATGTGCCTAAAATGCAAACGTCTAATCAATTTTTTTATCTTTTCAACAAATGTTTTACTGTTGATTATTAGCAGGCTTATGTGATGGCATATAAGAAAAAGTAAAGTTGCAGAAAACTACAATTTGCAAAGCAAGCAGCCCTGCAAAAAGAACGTTAGTAGTCCACTCCTTTTTGCCGCGTTTTCGCGGCGTTGGCCGCGGATCCGCGGCAAAGCAGAGGGCACTTGGTCTCTGCTTTCTAGAGCAGAGGCCCAAGGCCACTTATATGTTACTGCAACTTTAATTTCCTGTTTTGCTTGCCCTTTAACCTGCAACAGAGAAGAAAATTCGTTTTAGTTCTAAAAATTTTCAATAAAAATTCAGATTTCAATAAAACGTTACCCTCCCCGGCAACGGCGCCAAATTTTGATTGAGGCGAAACCTGCACACAAAATAAAGAAGTTCAGATTTAGAATGAAGATGGGCAAGTGCTCAATTCTTACCGCTATAGCAAGTGTCTATGCGGGTCGTGATCCACAAGGAGGGTTTTGCGATAGAAGCGTTTACGTTTTTGTATTGAAATCGTTATGAGAACAAAAGCGAGAGTTCTTCTCTGTTTTTAAGTTAAGAAAATGAAAAAGAGTTAATAGTTAAAGTTAAGAAGAAAAAGAGAGATGAAGAAGGTAGAAAAAATCAGAAAACGGCGAAAGCGACTATGTACAAATGAGTATGGAAAGAACGATTTGGAAGAGGTGGTGATCTATACTAAAGAAATAAAAGAAAAGAAAGAAAGAAGAGTGAAGAAATACTTACCTAGTTTGATTGATGACTTACTTGGAAACCTGTGCATGTTCTACCTTTGTTTAGGAGGCGTTCAACGCATAGATCATAAGCCCGAGCTCAGTCCCCGTTCGCATTATATCATCAAGTCTCGCACAAGCATGAAGTGATACGTCTTGAGGAGGAGAACATCTTCATGAACTATCGTTGGCACTCACATAACATCGTTATACTTGTGCTTTGGAATTCACTTATAAACTCAACAAAAACAAACGAGGTAAAGTAGAAGAGGAAGACGAAAACAAAAGAAAATGAAAGTAAACAAGAACATAAAAATGTTACCTTTTATTGCTTGAAACGATGGAAGAAAGGAGGAGGGTACATCGGTGTCACTCTCAACATATGCCTCTCTCTCTTACTTGCATGAATCATCATCTAACCTAAGCTTACATACACATTACATAAAAAGAAAAGAAAAACCTAAACTAAGAAATGAATAACTAGTCTAAATCCTAACTCTACATGGTCGTCCATTTTCAGCACAAAGAATGGCCTTTTATAGGCAGAAAACCAGTAAGCAGGATCCCGGGGAGGTCGGGGGAGCAAACGCTCCCCTAACTCCCCAACAATGCCGCGGAAACGCGACTTTTGCCGCGTTTCCGCGGCCAGGGTGTGGCCAGGTGGCCACACCCTGTTGGTGGGTCACACTGGTTTATCCTTCTGACTTTATCTGGAGTTGGTTTCTTCGTTTGAGTTCAGGATTCTGACGAAATGACCTTGGATTCTTGGCTTTAACCGATCGATTCTAAGAGGATTCTTCTCAACCAGTTTTCAACCTCTTGATTTGCCCTGATTTACTGAGTGCGAATTAATTCTGATTTAATTCAGAATTTTGGTAGGCTTTGGGCTCATTTCTCTTCATCTCCTTAACGATTGGGCCTGCAAATAATTAGACAATTAATTAGGACAATGCAGGCTTTTATTCTATAATAAGTATGGACATATGATATTAAATATGCAATATTAGCAACCAATCACACACACACACACACACGGTTCACCCACTCTCACACCCATCCACCATCTCTCTCTCACCCATCCACCCACCCACATGCATACGCACATTTTCTCACCCACTCATCCATGCACTCTCTAATACAAATTGCTTCATTCTTTCAATTCCACTATTTTCATCACTATAGAACACTTAGTATTTCATAAACTCTCAAGCGCGCGCGCACACACACAAATGCACATGCACACAGACACACAAATGCTTGTTGGCCCAGAGGCCCTTCACTCTAACTTTGATGATGATTAACTCATGTAGTTATAGTTTACTAATAATCTTGTGATATTTAGCTTCAGATATTTAATCAAGATATTAGTAGGTGATTAGCTTCAACAAAGGTGTTTTGGAGCTTTCACATGATGATTCAAGAGCTCGAGCGTCATGTTCACATCTAGCACTCGGTTGGAATCAAGCTCGGTGGATCATGTTTGGATCAAGTTGACTTAGAGACGGAGTTCTACAAGAAGACATCGGTTTGTTTAGTTTAAGATTGTTTAGATCTTGTGTTAAAGATTAGATAGTATTGATATGCTCAAGTTTACAACACACACATATTTTCAGTTTAAAGTTTCATGTTTTAGTTTCAGTTTAACCGATCTTGTTTTTTAAGTCAAAAACATAGATATAATTTTTCATGTATATTGTATTCTATCCATATACAATATGCTTCAAAGTTATTTCAATATCATGTTTTTGTATTTACATGAGTTTTGGAAAAATGGGATTTCCATTTCAAAATCTAAGTTTTGGAAAATACAGTTTTTGGTTTAAGGCAAATTTCTAATCTCACAAAAATGGTTCAAATAGTTTGTAATATGTGTTGAATTTTTATCACACATATTTGTATTTCAAAGATATAATATGAACTAATTTTTGTGGAATTTATGTGTGTTTTATGGGATTTTTTAGTAGCTAAAAGACAAGTTTTAAATCCCTAATTAGTTAGACCAGGCTGTCTGCCGGTCGACCGGACCGGTCGACCGACGTGCACAGGACGTGCACGCAGCCAGAGCTGGTGGGCCGGTCGACTGGGCAGTCGACCGTCCAGAGAGCTCTGCTCTCTGGAAATGGCCCCGGTCGACCGGCAGAGAGCTCTGCTCTCTGTATCCAGTCTCGGTCGACCGGAGGCACAACGGTCAGAAATCTGATCGTTAGGCCGGTTGATCGGGCGGTCGAGCGGAAGGGCAATTCTGCCCTTTTCCAGCTGCCAACGGGCAGATTTAGATTGGGGCTATAAATACGCCATTCCTTGGCTAATTTTAAACAAGTTTTTAAAGAGCAAATTTCTCATTCTTTCTAGTGTTTTATTACAAGTTTTCAAAAGAGTTTTTAGAGCCAAAAGATTTTATCTTTATTTGTTTTAAAGGGTTGGAAAAATCAAGAAAAGGAGGTCTTTGGGATTGATTTTTGATCTTCATTTCCATTATATTCTAAAAGTTTTCCCAAGAGTTTTTCTTTGTGTTTTTGATTTCCAAACTCTTTATTTCTCACACTTGAGCTTATTTATCTATTAAGATCTTGTTTAGTGAGAAAAGATTTGATTTGTAATCTTTGTGATCACCTTGTGTTATAAACCTCATTTCCTTATTGTTGGTGTCCCTCTTGTATAGAGGTGATTGTAGAGGTTGAGTTGGAATCCCTCTGAGTGTAGAGGTGATTGTGGTTGTGTGGCCTTGAGCCTAATCCCTCTAGTGAGAGGTGAATTGTTGTTTGGCTAAGTGCCTATCCCTCATTTGTGAGGTTGATATTGTGTTGGTTTGCGCCTTGCCTCTAGTAAAAGGTTGTATTTGTTGAGAGAGGAGTTGTGCACTCCCGGTTGTATTTACCTAAATCCTCAGTGGAAGTTCCATGTATGGGAAGTCCTGTGTGGACAAGTTAGTGGAAATTTTTCTGTGTGAAGGCGGGGACGTAGAGCTGTGTGCTCGAACCTCGAAACATATCCTTGTGTTTGCGTTTGATCCACTTTCTCTAACTCTCTCTCTTTTATATTGTGTCTTGCATTGATTCATATTGTTCATTCATATTTATATGATTGGTATTGATTGTGTGTGTGCCATACTTGTGTTAAACCAAGAGAGCTTCATATAGCACCTCAAACTCTTATTCAGAGGAATCAAGAGGAGTTAGGCCAGAACCCTTCACCGGGAATTCAGCTACACTCTTTGGTTATACTAAGTGTATTGCAATTAGTTTTTAAATTCCGCATCATTTGTCATTAGATTAGCCTTACACATATTCACCCCCCTCTAGGTGGACTTTCAATTGGTATCAGAGCCTACACTCCTGATATTAGGTTTAACCACCTAGGAGTGAGATCTTGGTTGCTAATCTAGTATTTGCATTCGCACACTTATTTGTTTATTCATACACTCATGGATTGCTTGATCCCTCCCATGTTTGATATTTCCAACATTGACATGTGAAAATTTAGGATGAGTATGTATCTAAAAACCCTAGGCTTGCATGTTTTCCTTGCCGCTACCAAGAAATCCTATCTTGGTAATAGCAAGCATATAGAGGCCAATGAACAAGCCCTAACGGCACCTAGAAGCACGCTTAACAAAGAATATTTGTGTTTAGTTTCTCATTGTGATTCCGCCTTTGCAGTGTGGAACACGTTGACCTCTCCCGCGCTACAAACGCCAAACATAATGGCGAAGGAATCTAGTGAGGATGAATCCGAACAACGTTGCTACATGGTCCAAGGGAATGACTTCCTTGAGGTACATTCAGAAACTCAACTAGATGATTGTGCTAGTTCTTCCGGCGATGATCATATTGATGCCGATGCTTTGAATGAAGAATTATTAATTGTTTGTGAAAAATTGTTAGAAAAATATAATCTTTTGAAAAAGAAAAGTTTTGCTTTAAAAGAAGAAAATAAAAATTTGTCTTCTAAGCTTGATGTTGTTTTGCAAGAGAAGGTTGAGATTACAAATGAACGTGACTCATTTAAATCCCAACTTAACCTTGACCTAAAAGAAAATGAAATTTTAAAAACCAAAAATGATTGTGACATTGTTTTGAAGAAAAATGAGGCTCTATTTTCAAAACTTGATTTTGTTGTAAAAGAAAATGAATCTTTGACAAAATTATTTCTTTTTCAAAGGATTTGGATTTGTTTTCAAAGAAAAATACTACTTTGCAAAATGATATTGACACACATGTTTGCCATGCTTCACCATCTAATGTATCTATTGCATGCACTTCTTCTTCTATTATTGCAAATGATATAAATGTTTTAAAGAAGAGTGTTGATTGTTTGGGCTCCACTTTGAGCCAATGTGTCATGAAACACACACGGTTGGAATCCATGTTTCAAAAGAAACAAGTTTCAAATATGCATGCACATAAACCACGGCATACACATGCTTCCCACGTTCACACTCATAACACTATGTATGCTCATGTGTACACTTGTACACATTGTAGACGTAAGGACCACCTTACTAAATTTTGTTATGATAGAGTACATGATATAAATTTAGCAAATAGATTTGTTTGGGTTACGAAAGGAGCTAACCCCATGGACCCAAGAGTATAGGTACCAAAAGCCACTCCTACTTTATTTGATGTAGGTGTGGGCTCTCACTTGACGTGAGAGTAATGGTGCCTTGAGGTGGATGCGTTCCGTGCTTAAAGGTGACTATTTTGGATGCATCACTGTCAAGGGAGTTTGGTGGGAGGACTACCTTGGTTTGGAGACATAGAGATGTGCCCTCTTGGTTTTGGTAACAATTTCTAAACTCCCATTTCTTTTTAAATGCTTCCATTATTGATTTTAGCATGTTTTGATGTTTCATGATTATTATGATAAATGCCATGATAATTAGATTTGTGACATACATGTATATTATTTGAGTTACACCCATGTTCATATGCATTATTACTTTTGTGTTCTCACTTTATTTTAGCTATCATGTGTATCATGACTCTAAACATGTGCATTCATGTAATGATCATATTTATGTTTTGTTTCTATGCTTCATGTTTTGATTACATGTTTAGATGTAATTTTTTATTAAAACTTGTGCATATGCTTGTACAACTAATGAACCACAAACTGATTATTATATGTTTGCGTTTGATTGCTCATTCGTACCCATTAGATGTACTAGTATAGCCTAGTTTTGATGATTCATGCATTTTGACTTGTATTCCCTAGTTTTATGCATGTTTTCTTATTTGAGATTAGCTTCATGTATATGTCCATTTTGTCTAAACTAATAATTATATATATACATCCTTGAGCCACTTGCCTTCATGTATATATTTGTGTGTACTCGTTCATATTTGGATATGTATATATACTCTAGTTTGTACAAAACATATATATGCCTTGAAGTTGTATTATTTGAATGAAAATTAAATTTTGATGATTTTCGTATTTTCGTTTATAAAAGAATTTCACATTGAGCCTTATTGCCTATTTTCATGATTATGTTTTTCACATAACTCTTATACACTCACTTTACTTAATGTTTTCTCATGACTTTGTTTTCATGAGTATTATCTGTGCTATATAGATTTTGATTGTTGATGATCATGTGACTTACATGTTTTTCATGGAATATATTCTTGTTTTATTCCTTACTTGAAGGATTTCGTACTAGTTTTCAAGTTTATCAAAAAACTAGTTGTGTATTCTTCTTTTTGGTAGAGTTTTTCAAACAGTTTTATTTTTAAATCCTATTTTTGAAAACTCATATCTATAATGGGAGGTTGGTTGGGCGACCATGCCTTGTATGCATTATTGAAAATCTATTTAAACATGTGCATAAAATGGGTGGTAGGGAGTATGAGCTGTACACTTGATTCTCATTGTATTTTCAATTGGTATCACAATTGATATCTATTTTATATACTCATATTTATTTATATATATGTATGTTTCAACTTCAAACATATCAATTTAGATTGGCGTATTTACATTTTCATACATATATATGTGTTTTGATTGTGCTTACTATATCTTTATATCTTTGAGCACAAATTTTGTCATGCTAAGCTTGAATTAGTCCTTAATGACAATTATTTTTAAATTGGTATCTTATACAAGTTTATGCATCATTTTCATTAGTATTTCATAAAGGGGGAGAAAATTCATGTTTCACCTTTCAGTCGGTTTTGTTTACCTTTGGTATCTTACTCCCACTCCTTATGTTGAAATATGATATCTTAGTTTTATTTGGTTTCCTATGCTCCTAATGAAAATTATTTTCAATAGGTATATGTTTCATTTTCAATATTAGTATCAAGAATATTAAATTGTATTATTCTCTATTTGGTATCTCTATTACAAAATGATTTTAGTATGTAACCAAAAAGATTGGTTTATGTTTTTTAATTGGTATCAAAAGTGTAAAATATTTTCAATTGGTACTAATTTTTTCAATTGGTATCAAGATTACGTATATGTTTATATATTTCAATTGATATCAAAATTTTTGTTGGTTTCTTCAAAATTTTTGTTTATTTTCATTGGCATCATAAATTGGTATCATGATGTTTTGATGTATACTTTCATACTAAATTGATATATTTTTTAATTGGTATCATGATGTTTTGATTTGTATTGCTTATATGCAAGGGAAGCTTAATATCTTCTCTATATATAGATTCATGTTGAGTGTATGTCATATTGAAGTGATTGACCTTTCTTTGGTATGTAGTACGCGTGTGTAGTAGGAGTTTCACATCTTTTTTTATATATTGCAATTATGCTTTATGTGGTTAGGGTTTAGTCATCTCTTTTCATATAAATGCATGTATGCAGGGGGAGTTAACTTCACGTCTCTCCTCTTCATGAATGTATACAACATACATACCTTTATTGTTTGATTTATGCAAAAAGGGAGAAAAATATTGTTTATGCCCTTTATTGTTTGCACCCCTTTGTTGATGAATTGACAAAAAAGGGGAGAGATATTTTGGAGTTTGATATATGCATGTTGTTTATATGTTGTTTATATGCATGGTTGTTTAAATTTGTTATCTTTTACCATTAGTATCAAAAGCATCTTTGTTGGTATTGGTATCAAGAGCATCTTTTGTTGTTTTATTGGTATCAAGAGCTTTTGTTGGTATTAGGGGTGAGCATTGGTCGGTTCGGTTCGGTTTTTGCTAATTTTTGCAAAACCGAACCGAACCGATTAGACTTAGCAACCGAACCGAACCGAACTGACTCAGTTCGGTTCGATTTTTCGGTTTTTTCGGTTAGGCCAATATTTTTCCATCATTTCTTACATTTTTTTAATCACCATTATATTATCATCCTTTAATATTCTAATCTCAAATATTCAATACCCAAATTAGAAATAAGAAAAAGACCCTAACCTAATGTGAATTAAAAATTTCATATTCTAAAACTTTTACGCTATATTTGGGCTCTTATATCAAAACTCACATAATTATTACTAACTTTTAATGGCAAGAATGAAAAAAAGAACTATATTAATATAAATATTATTCTTAATTGTGATGGTGTACTTAGCATAACTTTCACATATTCAATAAAAAAGATGATATTGATAGAAGTAATGAGATAAATTTTCACCAGTTTTTGTTATGAACTATATGATTCATTAAATTGAATTTGGGTGGGGTGATATATAAGGTGAGAGATTCGGTTCGGTTCGGTCGAGTTCGGTTTTTGAAACATAAAACCGAAACCGAACCGAACTAGAACGGTTCGGTTCGTTCGGGTTCGGGTTTCGATTTTTGGTCGGTTATTTCGGTTATAACCGAACTCTGCTCACCCCTAATTGGTATTAAGAGAAACATTTTTTAAGAACATGTTTATTTTAAAATTGGTATAAAAAGCATGTTTATTTCATTAGTATAAAAGATCATATTTTTTCATTTCCTTATTTTATGCATATTTATGCATATCTATGTTAAGCATTCATTGCATATCTTTATTGTTTATTGCTATGCATGAGTTAAGGGGGAGCTTCTATGAAGCTTAACTTTAATCCATGCATATATAACTCCATGAGTTTTGTCATCTTCAAAAGGGGGAGATTATTGGCCCAGAGTCCCTTCACTCTAGTTTTGATGATGATTAACTCATGTAGTTATAGTTTACTAATAATCTTGTGATATTTAGTTTTAGATATTTAACCAAGATATTAGTAGGTGATTAGCTTCAACAAAGGTATTTTGGAGCTTTCACATGATGATTCAAGAGCTCGAGCGTCATGTTCACATCTAGCACTCGGTTGGAGTCAAGCTCGGTGGATCACGTTTGGATCGAGTCGACTTGAAGACGGAGTTCTACAAGAAGACATCGGTTTGTTTAGTTTAAGATTGTTTAGATCTTGTGTTAAAGATTAGATAGTATTGATATGGTCAAGTTCACAACACACACATGTTTTCAGTTTAAAGTTTCATGTTTTGGTTTTCAGTTTAACCGATCTTGGTTTTTAAGTCAAAAACATAAATATAATATCTTTCATGTATATTGGATTATATCCATATACAATATCTTCAAAGTTGTTTCAATATCATGTTTTTGTATTTACATGAGTTTTGAAAAATCGGATTTCCATTTCAAAATCTATGTTTTGGAAAATACAGTTTTTGGCTTAAGGCAAATTTTCAATCTCACAAAAATGGTTCAAATAGTTTGTAATATGTGTTGAATTTTTGTCACACATATTTGTATTTCAAAGATATAATATGAACTGATTTTTGTGAAATTTATGTGTATTTTATGGGATTTTTTAGTAGCCAAAAAGATAAGTTTTAAATCCTTAATTAGTTGAACCAGGCTGTCTGCCGGTCGACCGGACCGGTCGACGGAGGCAGAAGTCGGTCGACCGGACCGGTCGACCGACATGCACAGGACGTGCATGCAGCCAGGGCTGGTGGGCCGGTCGACCGGGCAGAGAGCTCTGCTCTCTGGAAATGGCCCGGTCGATAGTGCCGGTCAACCGGCAAAGAGCTCTGCTCTCTGTATCCAGTCTCGGTCGAGCGGACCGATCGACCGAAAGCCCAACGGTCAGAAATTTGACCGTTAGGCCGGTCGACCGGGCGGTCGACCGGAAGGGCAATTCTGCCCTTTCCAGCTGCCAACGGGCAGATTTGAATTGGGGCTATAAATACCCCATTCCTTGGCTAGTTTTAAACAAGTTTTCCAAGAGCAAAATTCTCATTCTTTCTAATGTTTTATTATAAGTTTTCAAAAGAGTTTTTAGAGCCAAAGATTTTATCTTTATTTGTTTTAAAGGGTGGAAAAATCAAGAAAAGGAGAAGTCTTTGGAATTGATTTTGATCTTCATTTCCATTATATTCTAGAAGTTTTCCCAAGAGTTTTTTTTGTGTTTTTGATTTTCAAACTCTTTATTTCTCACACTTGAGCTTATCTATCTATTAGGATCTTGTTTAGTGAGAAAAGATTTGGTTTGTGATCTTTATGATCACCTTGTGTTGTAAATCTCATTTTCTTGTTGTTGGTATCCCTCTTGTGTAGAGGTGATTGTGGAGGTTGAGTTGGAATTCCTCTAAGTGTAGAAGTGATTGTGATTGTGTGGCCTTGAGCCTAATCCCTCTAGTGAGAGGTGGATTGTTGTTTGGCTAAGTCCCTATCCCTCATTTGTGAGGTTGATATTGTGTTGGTTTGTGCCTTGCCTCTAATGCGAGATTGTATTTGTTGAAAGAGGAGTTGTGTACTCCCGGTTGTATTTACTCAAATCCTCAGTGGAGGTTCCCTGTGTGGGAAGTTCTGTGTGGACGAGTTTGTGAAAATCCTTCTGTGTGAAGGCGGGGACGTAGAGCTATGTGCTCGAACCTCGAAACATATCCTTGTGTTTGTGTTTGATCCACTTTCTCTAACTCTCTCTCTTTTATATTGTGCCTTGCATTGATTCATATTGTTCATTCATATTTAAATGCTTGGTATTGATTGTGTGTGTGCCATACTTGTGTTAAACTAAGAGAGCTTCATATAGCACCTCAACTCTTATTCAGAGGAATCAAGAGGAGTTAGTCCAGAGCCCTTCACCGGGAATTCAGCTACACTCTTTGGTTACACTAAGTGTGTTGCAATTAGTTTTTAAATTCCGCATCATTTGTCATTAGATTAGCCTTACACCTATTCACCCCCCCCCCTCTAGGTGTACTTTCAATACTTTCATACTGTCTCACACACATGCGCACGCACACGCACAAACACATGTATACACTCTCACAACACACATACATGCACACCAAAACAAATACACTCACACTCTCTCACGCGCACACACGTGTGTTGACACTTAAAAAAGACAGATTCTCATTGGTCCGAACGATGTCTAAACTTGTTGACATTTACAAAAGACAAGGGACAGACGAGCTGAAGACCAGTTTTTCACCCAACTCCAAGGGACGAGGAAGCGGTTTGGACTCCACTGATCCAGCAAGCAGAACAGTGAACCCGGATTGTTTCTAAACAGACCTCAGCAGGTCTAAAATGCTAGCATTTAGCATTACATTAGCCCAAGGAGATAGCCTCGCTTGAGAGGCTAACATCATCCAGAGCATCGCCAGGAGCTAACTGACAGCCTCGCCGAAAAGCCTCTTTTCAGACTTCGCCAGGAATTGCCTCTAGCTCCGCTATGAGCTTCAAAGCGGGCAGCTCCGCCATCAGCCTGCTATGGTCAACCTTTGACCAATCAAATCTCCTGATAAGATCGGATTCAATCTAATCAAATCCAATCAGGATTCAAATATGGCAGGTGATTGCCACAATCTCTTGACTCTCTTGAACGAGTAAGTGGATCAAGGAGAATCAATCAACGATATGGAAAGGATCATAACACATCGGAAAGATCAACCGACTTGCCATTTTCTAGCTCCGCGGAAGCTATTATAGCCTCGCAGCAAGGCTACTTTCCAGATTCAAACAGATTCGGTTCAATCTGTTTCTATATCTTCAAAGGGGACGATTGTACCCTTACTTTCCCTATAAATAGCCCATCAGGGGCACAGGAGAGAGAGGACTCCACAAGCAGAGACTTCTTCATAACGCATCGTGTGTTCTCTAATTCAGAGACCTTTCAAGAGAAATACTTCTCTTCTCAGGGTGGCGATACCCTAACAACCTCTTTTCCTCGAGGAATCTCCGGAACCAGGCGAGAAGGAATTCCTCACAGAAGTGGTTTTGAGAAGTAGTCAGAGGGTTCTACCAATCCTCTATTCTCTGATTCCCGGAACCAGGCGAGAAGGGAATCTCATCGCTCGCATCGTCAAAGGGACAAAGTGGTCGCGCGCTGACCAGACTCCTATCGGCACACTTCTCCAGAATCTCTGAGGAGATCTACTTGTAATCTTTTTAAGAATACTTGTAATTTAGCTCCTCAAACTTTTTATTTGTAAGTTTTCCCCCTTTGCAAACATAATGGAAAACAAGATGGCGACTCCGCTGGGGAATGTATTCTCCTCTGCTGAGAATCAAGTGTCGCAATGCGACGAACAGACCTTCGGTCTATCTCTGAATTCAGAAAAGCCGGTGCAGCCAGATCTTCTCTGGCTAAATCTTCAAGCAAAGTCTCTGCGGAGACGGAAAAGGTTCTCTGCAAACCTGCCACAGTTCTCTGGCGCAACAAGGAAACATGCCCGCGGCCCAGATCCTGCACTTTTGAGAACCTTGTTATCCAGATCGATCAAGGAAGATTTAAAGAAGTCCTCTCTGGGGGTGGCCTGATGCTTCGAGCACGGAAGCACCGGAAGGTCTTCATGACCAAGGTTTCAAATCAGAAACCAGAGGCAGAATTTTGCCAACACCCCGCAGCCCCGCTTGTGGCTATTCAGGTTCCTTGCGAACCTATGCATCCTCTGCCAAAACGGATATGGAGACCTAAACAGAGGTCCTCTGCTGAAACTTCAGGCGTAGCCACGCCAAATCCGCGCCTCTCTTATGAAGAAAAAGGCAAGATGCCCGCCTGCGCCAACAATGCTGCCAACCATAAAATCAAGACGGCGATTATCCCGTCACCTAGAGCAGCAATGCCTACTGCTAGCCCTGTCCTCACAAGCAAGGCTGATGTACCTCGGCGTACTCATCGGGTTTACAGCCGCGAGGCTAGAACCAGAGCACTATGCGGTGCTGATCCTTTCCGCAGGAATAAGGGGAACGATGCGTTGTCCCATATACCAGATTGTTCAGGCCCCTACAGGGCCGACCTGCGAGAATTCTTGGCGGACAAGCGGAGATTGAAGCATTTCCAGGCCACTTCCTCCTGTCTTCGACGATGTGACTGCCAATTGGTGATGGTCCATTCTATGCAGTGTCGGTTACGACCGACCCTCGCCACTGCTCCATATCGGCGATCAGTCTTTGATCGACTGTCTGCGCGCGTCCCGATGAAGCATCCCAAAAGGAGCGGGCCACCGGATCCAGCCTCTGCATCCGTCAACATGACCGGAAGGGGCGAGAGCTGCGCGGAAGAAGTCAAGCCTCTGACGACACCCCTTTCGGCTCCCCAGATCCAGATTATAGCCCGGGCTTAGGTGAAGTCTTGGTGCGCGAAGAAGGTGTTTTCCGAAGCACCAGATCCAGGGTGGCGATACCCTATAATTATGAGCAGCCTTCCTCCTCGACGGTCCCAACCGTGCCACAACTCAGGCGGTCACCCCAATCATCCGATGGAGAAGATGAAGACAGCGGGTATGCCTCTTCAGCAACAGTCAGTTCGGTGCGAACGGACAAAGCATCGGTCAATATGGCCGAGAACGCCAATGACGACCTTCGTCGGCATTTGGAAGCTCAGGAGCAGACCTCTAGAACTCAGCAAGAGGCCTGGACAATATCAACAGATGCTCGCTCAGCTCCTCAGCAACCGGAATGATGATACCGGGAGTAATCATGACGAGGAGGGACATCTCAGCAATGATCCGCCCAAGACGGAGAGAACTAAGGGAGGCTCTTCCCTGGATGCCGAAGTCCTTAAAGGCCTTCAAGCTCAAATTTCATCCCTGGCTCAGAAGGATGAATTGAAGAAAGTGGGGGTAGTCCGTCCTTACCCACTGGAATGGGATTCGGTGCCATATCCGCCAAAGTTCAAACCACCAACGTTGCATACGTATGATGGTAAGAGCTCGCCCAATCAGCACATCTACTATTTCCGGTCCCAGACCGGTAATGTTCTAAGCAACGACGCCATCATGGCTAGGTTGTTCATCGGCACCTTGAAAGGAGTGGCATTCGACTGGTTCCGAAGCCTTCCTCAGGGCTCTATCAATTCCTGGATCGACCTGGAAACTCGGTTCCTCTCTCGCTTCTATGAGGATGACACCGAAGTGACCATGGACAAGCTCCTTTCCACTGTGCAGAGGAAAGGCGAATCTGTCCGTGAATACATTGAGCGGTTCAGAAATCTATCTCTGATGTGCCCAGCAGGGATGCCTTTACCCATGCTTTACAAACATGCAGACATAACTTCTCGGATCAAGTAGAAGTTCGCATGGGGGCTGTCAAGGCCCACACTTGGAAGGAACTGGTCGAACAAGCTGAGATAGCCGAAAAATCGGCTAAAAAGTTCGAGTCATCCGCCCCTAGAAGCAAATGGGGCGCGAACAACAAGGGCGCAGCGATCTCCCGCAGTCTTCCCAAGCTAAAGGGAAGGAAATTATGTCCGTCGAGCTGACCGGGACATGCAGTCAAAGGCCAAAAAGAGCAGCTTCAACAATCAGGAGCCCAAGTTCCCTCCTAACAGTACTCCTTCAGAGACGACCAGGTGGTCACGATATTCCATCTGCTCCACAAAGGGAATAAGATGAAGTTGCCAGATGCTCGACGCCCTGATGAGATAGGGCGCACAAACGACCCTAAGTACTGCCTCTACCACAGGATGATCCACCATCCTACTGACAAGTGCTATGTTCTCAAGGATAGAATTCAAGCCTTGGTCGACGCCGGAGTCCTCACACTGAAGACGGAGCAGAAGAAAGTCACTGCCAATATGGTGACTATTGAGTTCGGCACTGCCCAGAAGGTCATGGTTCCCGACGGGACCTATTCAGCCCCGGCGCCACGGCTAGAAGTCAAGCATCCTCCAGCCATGACTCAATACAACAAGGGTCTCGTCCCTTTGACATTGGAGACAGGGAAGTTATGTGGATACACCCTGACCTCGTCCAAGACGTACAGCGGACGTCGAAGGACTCCAGCAAAAAGGGCAAGTCCTGCAATGTCATCTCTGTCCTGCCAGATGATGGTAATCTTACTTCGGCTTCCCTCAGCGATTCAGAAGAAGAGAAGCATGCCTGTACAGCGCAGGCAGATGCACCTCAACAGACGGGCACCCGGTCTGGAAAGTCATACTTAAGGCAGTATGACAAGTCTACTGACGAGATACAACAGCAAACGACGTCAGTACCAATGCCGACATCCGCTCCAGTTCTGACCAAAGGGAAAGAGAAGCCTAAGGAAGTGCGATTCGACCATGTGTTGAAGAAACCGCCAGGCCAAGGTTAGCCACGCCCTTTCGCTTTGATATATTGGCCCACTTAGCCAATATCCCGGCTCGTATCACAATACACGAGCTTCTTCGTCTCTCTAAAGAGACAAGAGAGGCACTCAGAGATGCGCTAGCCAACTCAGAGTCCTTTCTGACATACATGCCTGAGATTCCTGGTGATGAGATGCGGCTTTCCTGCTCAGAGTGCCATCACGCACAGTCAAAGGTACCTGCCATTACCTTCACGGCGGAAGATATGCTTCTCAAAGACAACAAGCATGATCGACCTCTGTACTATACCGGGTATATCGGTTCAACCTGTATTGAAAGGATACAAGTCGATCCGGGGTCTGCGATCAGCATCATCCCCAAAAGGCTCCTCTACTTCCTTGGCATACCACTGTACAGGTTGTCCGCAACCACCACTACAATATATGGTTTCAACGCCGGGAGCAGCCATCCGCTTGGAAAGATTCGGCTTCGCTGCAGAATCGGAAGCCTGAAGTCAGAAGTGACATGCTATGTCATTGACGCGGACACATCATACAACCTGCTACTGGGACGACCATGGATCCATGCCAACTGGATCGTTCCATCCACTCTCCATCAGTGCTTCAAGTATGTTGAGGATGATACGACAGTACGAACTGTCTTCGCTGAGAAGCAGCCCTTCAAGGGGGTGGAAAACTATTTCACAGATGCTCTCCTATATCAAGAGGCTAGTGGAACGCCGGGAGAACCATTGCCAGACAGTGATGAAAGCGGCAATGAGGCGGATTCGGAATCTGAAACGGGCATGCCGGCCATTCTGATTGGCGAGCCAATTGTAGCATGCTTTAATGATCCCCGATGTAAGATCCCTTCTGATGAGGAAGGCGAATGGATAATTAATGATAATATTTCTTTTGATTATCCTGCGAGCATCGAGTCGATCAAATCCATTATGGATGGCTCTCTTCATATGCCCGTACATGAGTCGAGTGTGGCTAGTACATCCGTGGAAGCCATAGAAGGGGCCACGCTGGTAGTCCCTCCATCCAAGCAAGGTCAGGCGCCGATAATCTTCGGCAAAGTCCGGCCAGGGAGATCCTCAACTACAGACTCAAGCTCAGAGTCGGATGCTCCACAGTTCTTTCATTACGCGCCATCAGCGCGCCATATCATGAAGAAGATGGGTTACAACCTAAAGCAGGGAGCGGGCCTAAACTTCGGAAAAGGAAGACGCAGCTTGATGCGTAACTCCGTCCCAAGAGGGAAACCTGCAAATTACTATGATAGTACGCGCAGGGGTTGGGTTATGTTACACCCACATCATCAACAACAGTTCAGGTCAAAGGCGATGGATCGATCCCATCACAGTCGGCCTCATCCTCCGAATGGGACTCTGATGTCAGCATAGGAGGGATATTCGAAAGCCTCATGACTTCAAGCAGTCAGTTGGAACCCGCAGAGGTTGCCAATGAGGAATCATGGGCCCAGCAATTTAGTCTCCAATGGAAAAGCGGTTTGAGCTGCGCGAGCCGCCTACCGAAACAAGGTGATCCAGGTCAACTTGGGTAGTCAAGATCACCCCAAGCCTATTTTCATAAGTGAAAGCTTATCACTCATCGAAAAGGAAGAACTGATAATACTCATAAAAGAGTATATAGATGTTTTCGCCTGGAGCTATGAAGACATGCCCGGACTTGATCCACAGGTCGCTATGCACCGTCTAAACATCAAGCCCGACGTTAAGCCAGTCAAGCAGCAACAACGTCGGTTCCGCCCAAACATCATGGAAGCTATTGAAGCCGAAGTTCATAAGCTCATTGCTTGTGGCTTCATCCGGGAGGAACAACATCCAGATTGGGTGGCTAACATAGTCCCCGTCCTCAAGAAGAATGGGAAAATACGAATCTGCATCGACTACCGCGATCTCAATACGGCCTGTCCCAAAGATGAATTCCCATTGCCGATCACCGATGTCATGATCGACAACACATGCGGATTCGAGAGGATGTCTTTCATGGACGGCTTCTCAGGGTACAACCAGATCAAGATGTATCCTGATGACGAGAAGCATACTTCTTTCCGAACGCCATTGGGGGTATACTGCTACACTGTAATGCCCTTCGGACTGAAGAACGCCGGAGCAACCTACCAGCGGGCAATGAGCATGATCTTCCGCGATCATCTCCGGAAGACGGTGGAGTGCTATGTTGACGACATTGCTGTCAAAAGTCGCCGCAAAGATGAACATCTTCGCGATCTAAGGACGATGTTCAATATAATGCGGGCTCATCAGTTGAAAATGAACCCGACAAAATCCTTCTTGGGAGTGTCCAGTGGCAAATTCCTTGGGTTCATTGTCACATCAAAAGGGATCCACCTGGACCCAGACAAAGTCAAAGCCATACAGGACATGCATCCACCGAGGACCTCAAAGAGCTCCGAGGCTTGCAAGGCAGATTAGCCTACATCAGAAGATTCATAGAAAATCTATCGGGCCGTTGCCAGCCCTTTACCCGTCTCATGAAGAAGGGTACTGCCTTCATATGGGATCGAGCTTGTCAAGAAGCTTATGAAGACATTAAGAGGTATCTCACAAAACCTCCGGTCTTAGTGGCCCCTACATCAGGGAAACCATTCTTGCTTTATGTAAAAGCTCTGGATTATTCCCTCGGCGCCCTCCTCGCTCAGAAGGACGACAATGGCCATGAGCAGGCCATTTACTATCTGAGTAGAACTCTCATAGGAGCGGAATCTCGGTACAATCCTATTGAGAAGGAGTGTTTAGCTCTCGTCTTCGCTGTCCAGAAGACTCGACATTATTTGGTTGGCCAAACCATACATGTCATCTCCAGGGTGAACCCTTTACGTCTTCTCATGACGAAGCCAGGGTCGTTGAACTCAAGATTGGCTAAATGGGCACTGCTATTGTCCCAATACGACATAACCTTTACCCCTCAAAAGGCGGTTAAAGGTCAAGCCCTTGCAGAGTTCTTAGCTGCTCATCCAGTTCCAGAACATTCAAAACTTCACGAAGACATCCCTGATGAAGTCTTCGAGTCTAATGCAACCTCAGCAGAGGAAGTATGGCAGATGTTCTTCGACGGAGCATCACGGATGGGCCCCAAAGGCAAGATTATTGCCGGAGTAGGGGTTGTGTTCATCTCCCCACAGGATCATATCCTTCCCAGAGCGTTCTCCTTGACAGAGTCATGCTCTAATAATGTAGCGGAATACAATGCTCTGCTCATTGGTCTCCAACTCGCCCACGGAATGGGGGTACGCTACCTCGAAGCTTATGGCGATTCAAAACTGATCATTAGCCAGGTAAAAGGTGAATATGAAGTCCGCCATGAGGACTTGGTGCCTTACTATCATACAGCTATCGAACTGGCTAGCCTATTTGAAGGCTTCTACATCGGGCATGTGTCTCGATCTCAGAATACCAAGGCGGATGCTCTCGCTGCATTAGCGACGACGCTAGCCTTGCCAGCCGATACCGAGTATCACCTCACAGTCGCAACCCGGCATCTCGTATGCTCCAAGCATATGCTAAGGATCCAAGAGGTCCATAATATCTCCGTGGATCTTGAGCCGAGGGATTGGCGCTTCCCCTCATTGACTGCGCTCTGCACGGTCTGCTTCCAGACGATCCCAAAGAAGCGGCGTCCATCAGACGAAGGTCGCTCCGTTTCTACTATGATCCCACTTTGAAGACACTCTACCGTCGTTCATATGACGGTGTCCTCCTCCGTTGTCTCTCTCATTCAGAGGCACAGGAAGTGCTTAAAGAAGCACATGATGGCATTTGCGGAGCTCACCAGCCGGGTCCAAAGCTTAAAGACAGGTTGCACAGACTTGGGTACTACTGGCCGACCATGATGGCCGATGCCACCCAATATGCACGAAGGTGTAAGGCGTGCCAGGTCCATGCAGACTTCATACACCAACCTTCGGAGTTGCTCCACCCTACTGTTGCTTCATGGCCATTTGAAGCATGGGGAATCGATGTCGTAGGGCCAATCAGTCCCTCTTCGGCAAGAGGTCACCGGTTTATCCTGGCAATAACCGATTACTTCTCAAAATGGGCAGAGGCCACACCTTTGGCCGAAGTCAAAACCTCTCATCTGGTTAGCTTCATCAAACACCATGTCATCTATCGATTTGGTGTCCCCAGGCGGATCATCCATGACAATGGTCCCCAATTCGTAAGCCAGGGGTTCTATCGGTTCTGCGATAAATACCGAATTCAGAATGTGGCTTCAACCGCCTACAATCCTGCCGCCAACGGCTTGGCAGAGGCATTTAACAAGACAATCATCAAGCTGCTCAAGAAGTTTGTCTCCTCGAACAAGCGAGATTGGGACGAAAAGCTCGGTGAATGCCTTTGGGCCTACCGGACTACGGTTCGGACACCGACAGGCAATACGCCTTTCTCCCTGGTATATGGGTGCGAAGCGGTCATCCCATTGGAAATCCAGGTGCCATCATTACGGGTAGCCTTGACTACTAAGATGACATCAGAAGACAATGATCGCCTGCGTCTTCAAGAGCTCGAAGCCCTAGACGAGAAGCGGCTACAAGCTCAGCAACACATCGAGCTATATCAGGCTCGGATGTCAAAAGCCTTCAATAAAAGGTCAGCAGAGAATCTTCCATAAAGGAGACCTGGTCTTAGCCGTCAGACGACCGATGATTATGACGCACAAGACCAAAGGCAAATTTCAGCCTAAATGGGAAGGACCGTTTGTGATAGAGACAGTCTATTCAAACGGAGCATACCGCCTTACGACTGCAGATGGCGACCTCCTCATGATGCCGATCAATGGCAAGTTCTTAAAAAGTACTATCCTTAATCAAGGATCTTGCTCTCGATCAAGTTAACATTACACCTCTGATCGAGATCCGCGCGTCCGGAATGCGCACAAAGAGAGCCTCTCTCTTTCTCCAAGCATATCAAACCTGTTGATAGCTGGGGGTTTGCTTAAAATCCCAAGGGACCTGCTCCCATTTGATTCCCTCTCCAGAATCACCTACCAATTCTCATCCATAGAATGGTAGGACCACATATATTCCGCTGTTATGTTAACATTAAACCTATGACAGCAATCCCCTCGTTTCTCCCCGTGAGAATGAGCCCACCAAAATCACCTACCAATTCTCATCCATAGAATGGTAGGACCACATATATTCCGCTGTTATGTTAACATTAAACCTATGACAGCAATCCCCTCGTTTCTCCCCGAGATAACGAGACCTCCAAAATCACCTACCAATTCTCATCCATAGAATGGTAGGACCACATATATTCCGCTGTTATGTTAACATTAACCTATGACAGCAATCCCCTCGTTTCTCCCCGAGATAACGAGACCTCCAAAATCACCTACCAATTCTCATCCATAGAATGGTAGGACTACATATATCCCGCTGTTATGTTAACATTAAACCTATGACAGCGATTCCCTCGTTTCTCCCCGCGAAAACGAGACTTTTCCCAAATTCCATTGCAATTTTGAGCTTGGTGGCTTCTCAACCAGTTACGTCATTGCGACCTCTGAACTGACAGATAGCCAAGTCTCATCTACCATTGAGCTTAGTGACGTCTCAATTGGTCATGTCATTGCGACCTCTGAACCAGCAGACAGCTAAGTCTCATCCCGAGTCCTGTTGACATTTACAAAAGACAGGTCTCGATACTCGTTGACATTTACAAAAGACGAGTATCACCTATTGATTGAAGCTTGGTGGCTTCTCAACCAGTTACGTCATTGCGACCTCTGAACTGGCAGATAGCTGAGTTTCATCTACCATTGAGCTTAGTGGCGTCTCAAATTGGTTATGTCATTGCGACCTCTGAACCAGCAGACAGCTAAGTCTCGATCCCGAGCCCTGTTGACATTTACAAAAGACAGGTCTCGATACTCGTTGACATTTACAAAAGACGAGTATCACCTATTGATTGAAGCTTGGTGGCTTCTCAACTAGTTACGTCATTGCGACCTCTGAACTGGCAGATAGCCAAGTTTCATCTACCATTGAGCTTAGTGGCGTCTCAAATTGGTTATGTCATTGCGACCTCTGAACCAGCAGACAGCTAAGTCTCGATCCCGAGCCCTGTTGACATTTACAAAAGACAGGTCTCGATACTCGTTGACATTTACAAAAGACGAGTATCACCTATTGATTGAAGCTTGGTGGCTTCTCAACCAGTTACGTCATTGCGACCTCTGAACTGGCAGATAGCCAAGTTTCATCTACCATTGAGCCTAGTGGCGTCTCGAATTGGTCATGTCATTGCGACCCCTGAACCAGCTGACAGCTAAGTCTCAATCTCGATGCTTGCTGACATTTACAAAAGGCAAGTATCTCCCTTCCTTTCAAGCCCCGCAAAGGGCTAACCTCGAGACTGGCAACGTCCCATTCGGTTATGTTACTGCAACCTCTGAACCAACGGACAGTCATGTCTCATTATCTAAACAACAGACGACAAAAGAAAAATTTTCTATTAAATCCAAAGGATGGGATACATGGAGGAGCCTATAGGCGTACATGATAAGATCGGATCCGATCTCCGAGCGAAGCTAGCCGCGTCCTCCTGTCATCTTCAGCCTGGGCCAGCGCCTGTGATCTTAGCTCTGCCTCATCGAAGTCCACCGCCTGAGCCAGACGAGCCTCGGTCTCCGCCAAAGTCGCCCTCTGTGATGACTTCCGCTCCGCCAATTCCTCACTTCGAGCCCTGAGCTGCTTAAGCCGCGCAGACTCTTCATGACGCATCTGTGTAGCCTTCGACAAGAGGAGATTTGCCTTTCGGATCATCTCTTCAGCCCTCTTGATCTTATCTTCAGCGTCAAAAAGAGCACTGTTGGAAGCATCAATTGCACTCCCAACCTCTGCTTCCTCTGCCTCCAAGGACCTCAAGTCAGAGAGATAGCCTCAACAGCCTCTTGGGCAGCGAGCTGAGCCTCGCGCTTCTGGCGACAAGACGTGCGAGCCGTTCATCAGCCAAAGACGCTGCGTCAGAACGATGGAAATGGCGCCATTCCTCCACGTCCTTCTCAGGTCATCTACCAGGAGCTCCAGAGCAGTAGCTTGATGGTACCCCTCAAAGTCCCGGATACACTCAATGCCACGGGAGAGAACCATCTTCAGCTTCGAAATGGCACAGGCGAGCCCTTCAAGACTAGACCGATAGTCTGCTCCAAACTATTATAGAAGCTGTCGACCAGATTACCGATAAAGTCATTCTCAGCTTCATCAACCCTTGAGACAACCTCGGAGCAATCTACCAACCTAGTCGACACCACCGCGGAAGAAGAAGCGGGAACATCGACAGCAGCAGGGCAAGCTAAAGGTGACCTCGGCGGAGTCCTCAGCGACACCAGCACGCCAGCCACCGCGGAGGTAGGACTGGCAACCACCTCCTGAGCAGCAGGCTCAACTACCAGCGTCGGGGAGGTAGGGCTCACAATCACCCTCAATGCCGTATTCGGCAAGACAGTCTGCACCCCACTCGTTGATATGACTGGAAGTGGGGGTACCTCCGGGACTGCCGCCTCTTCAACCTCAGGGCCCTCCGCTGATTTGGGCTGATAAAAAGGCAGGTCGCTATACAGCGCGTCTAACACAGCAGCGTCTGCCCCGGTCGAAGCGCTCATATCGCCCTTTGACCCTCCAGGAAAACCCTCCGCCTCTTGCCAAGCTGATGCACCTTGGGGACGAATACCTGCAACAAAACCAAGGTCAAAAAGGGGGACGCAACAAATAGGCGAGGACCAAGAGATCTTAGTCTTACCGAAGGCCGATGTCACCTCGTCAGCCGCATCAGAATCCAAGGGTCCCATCGGAAAGTTCTTACCAGACTCAACGCGGATAGCCGGCCCACTCGCCGATTCCTCCGCAGACCACCCGGCAGAGCTGGATGCCATAGGACTTCCTCTAGAAGCCTCAGCGCCCGAAGGGCCAATATCGGCCGTATGATCCCCAGACTCCTCCGAGCGAGCAAAGGAACCAGCTGCACTTCCATAAGTAAACAGGGGATCGTAGTGCTCCCTTGCCCTCCAATTGCCTCAGCTCCTGCAACAAAAAGCAAATGATGAGTTATGTAAAGCGCGCTGAAGGCATATTAAATGGGACCAATCTTACCAGTAGTCGGTTCAGCAACCGATGGCTCAGCCACTAATGGAGTAGCAGAAGGAAGCGCAGTAGAGGGTTCGCCCTCTACCACAATTGTAGGAGCATGACGACGGGGCCTCTTCGCCGACGACTTCCTACGGGATCCACTCCCACGCTTCCTTTTGAAGTGGACCTCAGAGTCCTCTTCCTCCACTTCTTCCACATGCTGTGGGGGAGCTGCTCCCACTACACCAGACCCGGCTTCACGAGCACCAGCTTCGTGGGCATCAGCCTTTGCCTCTGCCTCAAAGCGAGGGCTCCCCGCATCAGAAGCCTCGCTGTCATCTATAGCGATGAACTCCTCTATGCCAGGAACACGGACTCGTTTGCCCTCCATCTTATCAGAAGCCTTCTGCTTCATCCGATGAGAATTAACCTCACACCCGAACGGTTGACGTTAAACCTAGCAGGTGTAGAGTTCGAAGCCGCATACCATTGGCAGAAACACAGGGTCGTCCATAGGCCGGATCCCTCAACGGCGTGCGTAGCCACGCTCCAGTGTCATCCGCGGTAAAGAACCGCCAAGCACGAGCCCCATCAATGAGGCTCCCCATGAAAGCCAGGTCCGGATTCGGGTTGCCCACATACAACTGGTCATACCCAAATTGGCGGGCGAACCGGCTCGGGATGTAGGGCTCCATGTAGCAGGTATCCCCACTCCGGTACAGCAGATGCGAGGGCCGGATACAGACCAGCCACTCGAAAAACCCCGACTCATGGGAGACCGACCTGATTCCACATCACGGAATTCCTCGTTGTATCCTGCACCCCGCAGGCGAGGAAAACAGCGGAACAGGCTATAGGCGTCATAACGACGCACTAACTTACGGGCCTCGGCCACATAAGTTTTCTGCCACAAACAGCCTTCAAAACGACGGAGAAGCGCCGTTTGAACACCCGGCGGAGGGTCCTCCCCAGCTCCAATTAAAGTAGGGCAGTGCAAGGCGAACCACGCCATCAAGTAGGTATACGGTAAACCTACCCTAGGATTGGGCCCGTCACAAGGCAGGACGGCACCCTTCCCCCGCCTTGACGCCATCGGCCTGCAGAAAGCCTCCGTCAGAACACGAAGGCCCCTCTGAATACAACACACCATGGCCGGGAGAAGACCCAGACGGTGGCCATGGACCAAGCGAACGGCAGCAGCAGCACATTCGGGTGAACAATGTCACCCGAAGAAGAAGGCACGACACACTTCTTTAACCAGAGGGTCAAGAAGCCAGCCAGCAACGCCTTGCGAGACATAGGCCGACGGGCCTGATGGTGAAAGCTCCGAAGAACATCACCCTTCTCGAAAGGACCATCATCTTCTGTCACGACGATGTGAAGAAAGTCCCCGAGGCTGGGCAGTACAACTCAAGGATGGCGTAGAAGCACGCCACCTTCATCTCAATGCCGTAGCAGGTCGCCCTGACGGCCTCATAGAGGTTCAACCTCTCTAATTCCCCCTCAAAATGATTGAGGATATAATTGGTCAACTCCGCCCACCATGACCTAGGAGGGTGGACCCAACCAGGAGCCCTGAAATCTGTGGCGGGGTAGTTCCCCTCAGCCTCGCAGAACTGAGTACCGAAGGTCGGCGCCGCAGCTGGATTCTCTCCTACTGGAAGGTCCCGCGACACCTTCCCAGGGTATAGCCCTATTATGCTACGAGGAGGGCCTGCCCTCGAATAGCCGGTCTGGAATGTCACCTCCCGACACTTACAGACTCGACATTTAGGCTCACGCCCCACGCCATCTTCCGAGCCTGGGTCACGCTCGCGAAGGAAGACAAAGCGAAATGCCGCTTAGTAGACGGGAGATAGAATCTCTCGCCATCCAACTGGAAGATCCACTGGCCTTCGCCGGCCTGCAGCTGGCGATCGGGATCAGGTGCAGCATCCCCGAACATGAAGTCAGGCTTTTTGTAAGCCTGACGGTCGATATCTTCAAACGAAGCCGTAGTCAAGATGCTCCGCATGGCCTGCGGGCCACCGCTCTGAATGAGCGTATCCCGTACAAGGGGGCTCGGCTCACTGACAAGGAAGCCTGCCCGATGAACTGCAAGCTGATGCTCCCTGCTCGACTGGTTACGCCAAATAGACTGTTCTGAAGGCCGAGGCGTAATGTACTGCAAAACAAAAAAAAAAAAAAAAAATGAACTATGATTAGTTCACCAATCAAATGGACGCGAAGACATAAAAATTCGCTAAGGCATAGCCTCGCCCAGTAAGCAGGAACAGCGGGATAATAGCTTTGATAAAAAGCTTCGCTTCACAGATAAGACTGCATCTTTGCAGGAACTGACATAGCCCTAAGGGCTGACGTCATCAAAAGGACTTCATGACCAACAGTCGTCCTTCGTGGCCACGACTGAAGGCACACGACCCATATCCTGTTCCTCAACAGGATGAAGACTGCCCCAAGCAATGGCTTCCTATGGAAGCCCAAGGGAAGAACTGTTCAGTTCTTACTTCCCTGGTGCAAGTAAAATAGGGAAGTTAAGGGAAACGAGTTCCCTGATAAGGACAGATCATATTCGATCGTCCTAATAGCCGAGTATCGACTCCAAAGGATGAAGACCACTCTCTAATCAAATTGGAGAGTCTCTTACCAGCGATTGGTCGCTCAATGAACGGAGGAGGAGGACCCTCCGCTGCAGAAGTCGCTGCTTCCTTTCCCGCTCGTCTCTTGGGCGCCATTGAAGGAATGCAAGAGTGCTCAAAGTACTCTGAAGCAAAGGAGGAAGAAGAAGAGGAAGAGATAGAAAGTTCTCTAAAAATAAGGGAAATCTTCCCATATTCAGCCCAATCGGGCTTTTATAGGCCATCAGCGCCTAAATCAAGGCCTTGAAAAAGGGCACATGCCGCCGTTTCGAATTAATTCGAAACAGTGCCCGAAGCGCCTGAGGCGCTTTTCCCAAAGTGCGACGGTTCAACCCCACTAAAGGGTTAACTCCGCGCAGGAGCAAAGTGCGGGCTTCGCACAAACCTTCAAAGACTTCGCCAGGAGGTCTACCTTAGCCCGCCAAAGAGGCTGCTGTTTGCGGGACATGCCGGTCTCGCGAAGATCATTCGAAGAAAGGACAATGTCCTTAACTCTGCATACAGTTCAGCCCAGCTATGGCCAGACTCTCAGTGAAAGCAAGCAAATCAGATGATCAGACAATGAACTTTCATTGATTCAAAAGCAAGGGTACATTGATATTACATCAAAGTTGTGTTTCATACAACACACTCAGTTGCCCAACAAAGATCTTTTGAGGCATACAAGCGGTTTTATCTGCTACCAAGCCAGATCAACGGGACAGGAAAGGCCTTCCTCCTGCACAAGGCCGTAATCCTTCGCACATGAGCAGATGGTGCCACAAGGACACGGTCATTTTTCTCCACAAAATGGCAGATCTTACCAGGCCATTTTTTTGTTGAAGCCTGGCAATAAAAGCTTATCGCCGCCAACACGTCAGATCACCTATAATGGGAACTAGTTTTGATGCTAGTGATCTGACGGGTGTGAGGCCCACTCCCATGAAGTGGATCGTCCCCGACGAAGGCCACCAAAGTTGAAAGTCGGCAGCCAGCCTCACCTCAGATCGAATCATCTCGGATAAGAGGCTGCCAACAGCCCCTGGGACGCGCATCCGCTGCCCCGAATTGTTCCTCCTGCTTAAAAGTAAAGCTTCAACCGGGGAAGCATAAGGCAATTTTATGGCTTCTTCCATCAAGTCACCAGACTGGCAAGCATAGCTCGCTGCAAGGCAAATTGAAGCAAGTTAGCAGTTAAGCACAGAAAGAGCTGCAAAAACATTAAGTCAGATTCTTCAGCGGCAAAGCAATCCGACTTCAGCAGAGGACAAGTTCCACCTGCACAGCAACCATGGGCTGGCTCAGCAAACGCCAAGTCCTAGCCTCGCCTATACGGCAAAGTCAGACTGATCTTGTGAAGAACAGTCTCAACCTCGCCAATATGGCAAGACTGGCTCAACTATTGAAGAAGCCAAGTCCCAAGTCCTGCCTGCGCAGCGGACTTAACAAGCAATGGTCTTTCTGATCAAATCAAGATGATGGTTTCACAGAAAGCCGTGATGAGATCCTTCACTGCAGCAGCCAATTGCAAGATGAAGAACAAGGGAAGCTAATCCCTGAAGCGAGCTGCCAAAGCTAAATCAAGGGAGATGAGTTCCCTAAAAGCAGTGAAGTCTTTGAATGATCAAGACTTACTGGTCCTTGGCCGGTTAGACAACCAGGGTGGGCTTTCCCACTAATTCTGAGATCTGAGTATCTCTCACAACCAAGAGAAGGGAAGAAGAAAGGCAAGGCACTTCTCTTCAGAGGACCTCAAGTGTCCTATTTATAGGCCCCATGGCCTGAGCACAACCACCTCAAGCGTGGAAGCACGAGCGCACTTAAGGCATTGATTGCGCCTTGATGACAGGGACGGTTCCCATTGGAACCGTACAAGGGAAGAAAACGTCTCCCTCATAAAAGGCACTTATGGCGCCTTGAATAAAGGGAATATCCTCCCTTGGAAACGTGCAAATCGGAGAACATCTCTCTCGATTGGCGCGAAAGAAGGAATGATCCTCCTCGTAACCGCCCCACGGCAGTTGGCTTTGAAAAAGCAACAGGAGTTCCAAAGCGAACTTATTTCTTGAAAGCCCAGATGCGGAGCTACCCCGACGCGAAGCTATTCGCGAACCAGTGCAAACTCTTTGGCAGATCCATCCCAAAGCAGGATTGAAGGCGAAGCTGAACTCAACCATCATGGAGATGTTCATACTCCACACCACCATCACAGCAGTTCAAAGTATTTCGAAGTCTGGGCTATTGCAGACTTTCGAAAACTTTGAAGGGGTCTTGTTGACACTTAAAAAAGACAAGATTCTCATTGGTCCGAACGATGTCTAAACTTGTTGACATTTACAAAAGACAAGGGACAGACGAGCTGAAGACCAGTTTTTCACCCAACTCCAAGGACGAGGAAGCGGTTTGGACTCCACTGATCCAGCAAGCAGAACAGTGAACCCGGATTGTTTCTAAACAGACCTCAGCAGGTCTAAAATGCTAGCATTTAGCATTACATTAGCCCAAGGAGATAGCCTCGCTTGAGAGGCTAACATCATCCAGAGCATCGCCAGGAAGCTAACTGACAGCCTCGCCGAAAAGCCTCTTTTCGGACTTCGCCAGGAATTGCCTCTAGCTCCGCTATGAGCTTCAAAGCGGGCAGCTCCGCCATCAGCCTGCTATGGTCAACCTTTGACCAATCAAATCTCCTGATAAGATCGGATTCAATCTAATCAAATCCAATCAGGATTCAAATATGGCAGGTGATTGCCACAATCTCTTGACTCTCTTGAAACGAGTAAGTGGATCAAGGAGAATCAATCAACGATATGGAAAGGATCATAACACATCGGAAAGATCACCGACTTGCCATTTTCTAGCTCCGCGGAAGCTATTATAGCCTCGCAGCAAGGCTACTTTCCAGATTCAAACAGATTCGGTTCAATCTGTTTCTATATCTTCAAAGGGACGATTGTACCCTTACTTTCCCTATAAATAGCCCATCAGGGGCACAGGAGAGAGAGGACTCCACAAGCAGAGACTTCTTCATAACGCATCGTGCGTTCTCTAATTCAGAGACCTTTCAAGAGAAATACTTCTCTTCTCAGGGTGGCGATACCCTAACAACCTCTTTTCCTCGAGGAATCTCCGGAACCAGGCGAGAAGGAATTCCTCACAGAAGTGGTTTTGAGAAGTAGTCAGAGGGTTCTACCAATCCTCTATTCTCTGATTCCGGAACCAGGCGAGAAGGGAATCTCATCGCTCGCATCGTCAAAGGGACAAAGTGGTCGCGCGCTGACCAGACTCCTATCGGCACACTTCTCCAGAATCTCTGAGGAGATCTACTTGTAATCTTTTTAAGAATACTTGTAATTTAGCTCCTCAAACTTTTTATTTGTAAGTTTTCCCCCTTTGCAAACATAATGGAAAACAACGTGCATAGGAACAAACACACAGATACACTCTCACAACACACACGGTTCACCACACAAACATATACCTACACTCTCAGAGCCATCCACTCATTCTCCCTCACAAATCCATTCTTCCAATTCCATTCTTTCTATATAGAACACATTATTTTAAATAGTTCAATTTTGTGCATAAATTATGGTTTGATTTTCTTCTTGAATGAATTGATTTAATTTAATCTTTAAGCATCTTTCAATTAGAGAAAACATAAAAGAATTAACAAATTAATGAGATCAACAAAGATTTAATTGATTTAGACTTAACTACCTTTTCAGAAGCTTTTAGTGGATGATAATAGCTCTCCAAATCCAATTTTCTGTAAAAAAATTATAGAAAATATTTAATATAAATTTCTAAAAAATCAATAGAAAGAGAGAGAGATAAGAGATGTAACGCCTCGTTCCCAGAATATGTACTCAGATTCGTATTTTTTTTGTCGTATTCTTTTGATTTTCTCTCATATTTAATTTTGTTTTATGATTATTTATATCACCGTTTGGTATTTGCATCCGGATTCTTGGATTAAGAATTAACCTGAGTCTGAATCGGGAACCCGATCCCAGTGTATTACACGATGTGATATTTTTAGAATTCAGATTTGACCGATTTCAGTTTCAAACACTGTTTTCTAATATTATAGATATTTCATGATTTTCTGAAAAATTTCTGAATTAATTGGAAAATCTTCAATACTGGTATCGACCAGTGTCGTTGATCGTTTCTCGGATCTTTAATTTACAAACGAAGTTGAATTTCTACAAACTGCTTTCATATTATTTCTTAGAATGATATTTTCTATTTAAAAACATTTTTAAAAAATTTCTGAATTTGTCAAAATTCGATTAGATTTGGTGTCGACCAATATCACTGGTTGATTACAGGATTTTTAATTTGAAAACATGATTGAATTTTTGAAATTTGATTTCACCATATACCTTAAAATATTATTTATTGTTTTTGAGATTTTTTGGGGATCTTTCCAAGTTACTCTATTTTTCTGACATTTTTGATATTTTTGGTGTTTTCCCAGATCTAGAGTTAATACCCGGATAATTTCTTTTCTTTTTCTTTCTTTCCCTATTATTCTCCTCCACTCCTTTCTTTCCCTCATTTTCCTTTTTCTTTTCTTTTTTCTTTTCCCCAATTTTTCTCCACCATACAAATCCCCAAAAATATCTTCTCCATCCCTTCTTCTTTTATATTCCTTTCTTCTTTCTCTTCTATTTCTTTTTTTTCTCTCTTTCTTCCTCCCCCAACTGCCGACCACACCCCTCCCATCCTCTCAAAATTTCTCTTTCTCCCTCTCTTAAATCTCTCTCAATATCTCTCCAAACTCTCTCAATCTCACTCTCTCTTCAATTTCTCTTTCTCTTTCTCCAATCCTTCTCTTCCTCTCCTCCAAGTCACTACCGGCCTCAACACTACCAACGCTGGTGCTCCTCCGGCCTAGCTTCCCATTGGCGGCTCCCACCTCCCCAACTCTCTCTCTCCATCTCCACCAACTCCAATAAAACCACCATCTCTTTTCTCCTCCTTTAAACCACCACCACTACCTTCAATTTCCCGAATCCACCACCATCACGACTAAATCACCTCCTCCTCCTCCTCAATTACAACCCCTACTTTTCCTCCTCTTTTCACTCCACTCAATTTCACCATCTCCCCCTTCAATTTCTCAAAAATCACCAACACCAACTTCATCTCACCACCACCAAATACCTTCACCACCCTTACAAACACCCTCCCCCTTTCCCTTGGGGCTGTGCTGGCCACCACCTGGTCGGCGGTGGCTAGCGGTCACCTTGCCAGAGGCCAGCCAAGCCACGACCACAGGTCATGCCTGTTTTTCCCTCCCTTTCTTGATTTCTCTCTCTCCCCTCTGGATTTCTCTCTTTCCCCTCTTTCCCTTGTTCTCGCTCTTTCTCTCTCCTGTACTCTCCTTCCTCTCTAATATTCTCTTTCTAAAATAATATATTTGTTTTATTATATTAGTGCCCATGCACGTGTTTTGGATTCCGTGATTTCGCGGGATTTTTCGAAGATTTTTAGGAGAGTGTTCTCGTCTCTTTTTCTGGGTTTTCCCGCTTCGACGGGTGATTTGTATTAGATGAGCTGTGTATTTGTATTGATGGATTGTATTGGTGTGCATTATACTAGTGTGGGTGTGTTGTATTCTGTGGACATGTACAATGTACCATGTGATGTATCTGTATCAATGTAACAAATACTTGTAATAGTATAAATGATATTATATTTGTGTACGTGCTGGTACTAACCATGCGGTACCCCAGTATAGCCTTTGGGGCTTCCGCCCACTCCCGGGATGACTATCCAATGAGTTTTACCCTTGTACCCTTTGAGTTTTGTGGTCGCTACCAGGAGAGCGCTTAGATTCTGGGTTTA
Organism: Agave tequilana; assembly: GCA_038442645.1. Lineage (NCBI taxonomy): Eukaryota > Viridiplantae > Streptophyta > Magnoliopsida > Asparagales > Asparagaceae > Agave > Agave tequilana. The sequence continues at coordinate 45,117 of JAVJIF010016774.1, read as the reverse complement.
CTTTCGGCACTTCGGGTACACACAGCCTCTAGGTTTCACGGTACTAACACTCATGTAATCCATATAGACATGTCAGTTTTCAAAAGAAACTATGTCTTTAAATGAAAGAATTTCTGTGTTACATAAACACATGTCAGTTTTCAAAATAAAATATGAAGAGATTTTGAAAAATGTGACTAAGTTTAATCAAGGAAAAGAAAAGTTGAATGATTTGTTATCATATCAAAAGATGTCACATGATCATTATGGTATTGGATTTTTTGAAAATCTTCATATGTTAGTAATCCATATAATTCTTTTGTGAAAGAAAGTCGGATATTGTTTCAAAAAGAATTAAAATAAGTTCATATGGATTCCTAAAAACTTAAGCATTGATGACAAAAATACTTATATTGCATCATACATACATGATATATGTAATTCATGCAATTATGTGTATATTAACAGATGGAAACTAAATTCAAATTGGGTGTGGTTTTCCTAAAGGTTAATGCTTTACTCTTACGATTGGTACCATCTAATGTTTATCTTTCAGGTACCATATAAGAAGTTTGATAAGAACAATACTTCAAATATTTATCATATATATACTTGTTATGATATATTTGTTGCAGGGGGAGAACACAAGTGTTTCTATATCTGTTATAACTCATTTTCTGCAGGGGGAGAACATATAACTTATGTTCTGCAGGGGGAGCATTTGTACACACAAAGTGTCATCATCAAAATGGGGAGAATGTTGGAACTTGCTTTTGATGATACATTTGTGAAGTCATATCATTTGGAGCTCTATCACAAGTCTATTCAAGAGTTCTTCATGATCAAGACTTCCCAAAGAGAGTTGATAATGATGTATATTGTAATTGTTGACAGCATGTTAAAAGCCTTGAAACACACACACACATCATAGTATATTAGTCGACTTATAGCCGTTGGTAGTCGACTTATCATTGGTATAGTCGACTTATATATTTCCCTAGTCGACTAGATTTTTGTCCTGAAAGCATACCAACTCTCTGTTTGCATTATTAGTCGACTTAACAGTCTTTCTAGTCGACTAATAGATGGCCTAGTTGACTTATAATATAGTTCTGGTCGACTTGGTTCAGTTTTCAGAAACTTGTCTTTTGATTTCAACTTGACCTAGTCGACTTGGTCTTTTCTATAGTCGACTAACCTTGAGAAATTTGCCTACCCTAGTCGACTAACCTCATATCTCAAGTCGACTAATGGCAGTTTCTGACTGTTGGACAGTTTCTGTTTTCTGGTATTTCCTTCAATGTTATCCAACGTTTAAACATTCAAATTTGTCCTAATAACTATCCTAACTAACCATAGAGTTCAGCTATAAATAGGGTTGTTATCTTAGGTTTATTATACCAATTCAAATATATAGTTTTTTGACCAAAAAATCTTGCCAAAATTCTGATTCTCTGAAAACTGTTCCCACTTTCTATTTCTTCACCAAATTCCTACTCCAAAGTGAAGATTTCTGAAAGTCAACCTATAATAGCCCTTGTCCACGATCACATACTGAATCAAGGCTTATAGGAAAGTTTGTAATCACTCAAAGGAAGTATTGTACAAGAGCGTCTTCTTGGTGTAGAAGAGAAGTTGTACAAGGTGTTGTGGTTTTCTTGGTTGTAAGAAGAGTTGTATACATTTGGCAAAGGGGATTTGTCAAGTGGGATACAAGGTGTTGATTTTGGGTGTACAAAGTCAAAGGATAAAGGAAAATCTCAAGGGGGTGGCTTGGGGACTGGATGTAGGTCACGAGGACCGAACCAAGATAAATCTCTCGTGTTTGCGTTTGCTTAACTTTTCTGAGATTTAATTTTCCTTATTTGCAAGTACGTTTATTTCTTTTATACTAATATCCTTGTGTAAGTGTTGACGTGTATATTATATCCACACTTGGCATCATCTCGGGACCAACAGTGTTTATGTCCGTCGTTAATGTTTATCATCACGAATGGAATTTGAACTTCGGTGATATTCCATCGTCGATGGGTTGACTTCTACTAGTAGCACATGCTAGCTCCCTATGCTCCATTGCATGCCTCGAGTTTTAAAGAGCCACAACCCTCATATGTTGCCTGCACATAAATCTGATCTGATCATTCATGAATCTCAATGGTTTCACCTTGATTGATGTACTCCGGTTGTCATTGATTTATTCATTGCAACAATCTGAACTTTTCTTTTTCTTCTTATTTACTTTGACGCCTCCACCGATTATCGTTGACTCGACATCTCCTCCATCTTGAGCACTCGAACACAGATCCATTGTCGTAGATCTGATACCACTTGTTAAAAATTAAATTCCCTACTGATGATCTCAACATACTGTGAGATCGATAACCTCGAGCATATAAGATGAGGAATCACATGTTGGCCCAAAGGCCTTCCACTCTAGTTTTGATGATGATTAACTCATGTAGTTATGTGTACTAATAATCTTGTGATTTTAGTTTCAGATCATTAATCAAGATATTAGTTGGTGATTAGCTTCAACAAGATGATTTGGAAGCTATTCACATGGTGTTTCAAGAGCCCGAGCGACATGATCATATATAGCACTCATTGGAGTCAAGCTCGGTGAATCACGAAGTTTTGGATCGAGTCGGCCTGGAGACGGCGCTCTACAAGAAGACATCGGTACATAGTTTAGTTTTGTGTTTAGATCCAAATTGTAAAGATTAGAATAGTATGATATGCTCAAGTTCACAACACACACGTTTCATGTTTTGAATATTGGTTTCCGGTTTTTTTCGTTTTTGATTTAACCGATCTTGGTTTCATGAATTGATAGATCAAAACAAGTTTAAATGGTTTTATGTATAGTAGATTCATTCTATATACATGCATGCTTAACTTCCTAGACAAACTTAGTTTTGACTCACTTATTATGATATAAATGTTTTGAAGAAAAGTGTTGATTGTTTGGGCTCCACTTTGAGCCAATGTACTTTAAATCATACACGCTTGGAAACCTTATTTCGCAAGAAACAAGTTCTATCTTTGCATGTACACCCATCACGGCATACACATGCTCATCACGATCACAAACTTCACACTATGTATGCCCATGTGTACACGTGTACACATTGTGGTCGAAAAGGCCACCTTGCTAGATTTTGCTATGATCGTTTACATGTTGAAAATTTAGCAAATAATCTTGTTTGGGTTAGGAAAGATACTAACCCCTATGGACCCAAAAGAAAATGGGTACCAAAGACCACCCCTCATGTATTTGATGTAGGTGTGGGCTCTCGCATCACGTGAGAGTAGCGGTGCCTTGGAGTGGATGCGTTCCGTGCTTAAGAGAAAACAAATTTGGATGCATCACTTTCAAGGGAAGTTTGGTGGGAGAGGACCACCATTGGTTTGGAGAACTAGAGAGGTGCCTTCATCGGTTTGGTATCAATCTCTACCTCCCGTTTATATTTGCATGCTTTTCACATTATTGATTCAAAGCATGTCATGTTTCATTGTTCATTATGATTATGCCATGTAATTTAGATTAGTGATATACATGTTTAGTTATTTGAGACACCCATGGACCTATCTTTGTGTTCTCACTTTGTTTTTAAACTAATATGTATGTCCTAGATCTAATGCATGTGCATGTACATAATGATCATATGTGTGTTTATGATTTTTGTTTTTGTTTTGATGTTTATAGTTTATTATATTAAATGCCATGATTCTTAGATCATTGACATGCATGTATAGCTTTTGAGATCACCCACGTTTATATGGACCCATATGTTGTGTTCTCACCATTCGTTTAGCTATTATATATATCATGATTCTAATAGCATGTGGATTTACTTCATGATCATTTTTATGTCTATCATGTTGATTTATGTGTCGTTTTATGCTTCATGATTTGAATATATGTTTGGGTGTTAGTTTTCATGAAAACTAGGATTTATACTTGTACATAGAATGGGCCACAAGTAACTCTTTTTATGTTTGTGCTTGAATGCCTATTTGTACCCATTAGATGTGCTAGTATAGTCTAGTTTTGATGATTCATGTATTCTAACTTGTATTCCTCATTTTGGATACGTTTCTATGATCATGTGTTTTAACTTCATGTATATGTCTATCTTGTCCAACTATTGATTATACATATACATCCTTTGAGCCACGTGCCTTCATGCATACACTTTTGTGGACTCATTATGTTTAGGATATGTATGTATACTTTAGTTTGTACCTGACATACATATGCCTTGAAGTTTAAATCGTTTTGATGAGTTTCATATTTTTAGGTAATTTCAATTGGTAATGAAAATTTAGTTTCTCATGTTTTCATGTTTTTAAGGAATTTAATATGAGCTTAATTGAATATTTTCATGATTGTGTGTTTCACATTACACTTGTTCACTCACTTTATTATGTTTCTCATGATTGTGTTTTCATGAGCATGATATGGGCTTTATGGATTTTGAGTGTTTAGTGATCATGTGAATTACATGTGTTTCATGAAAAACATTTTGTCTTGTTCCTTACTTGAAGGATTTCGTACTAGTTAACAAATTTTTCCATAACTAGTTCGTGTTCTTCGCTTTGGTAGAGTTTTTCAAACAAACTATATTTTCAAACCTATTTTTTTTAAAACCCTACCTTCCAAGGGCGGATGGATGGGCGATCATGCTCATGTATGCTTTATAGTGAAAATCTTTTTAAACTTGAACATGATTGGGAGGATAGGAATATGAGATATACACTTGATCTTATTGTTGTTTCAATTGGTATCATTGGATTCTTTTAATTGGTATCAATATTGACATTTCTTGTATACTCATATACTTTTATGTATGTATGCTTACATTTCAAAGAGTATCAATTTCGATTGGTATCTAATATTCCATACATATATATTTGTTTATGTTACGGCTTGAGCTTCAACTTTGTTTCAATTGATTTAGCTTTCAATTGGTATCTTAATTCGAGCCTACGCATTGTTTTTGTTGGTATTTCATAAAGGGGGAGAAAAACTCGTATTTTATCTTTCAATTGGTATTTTGTTTTTCACTCCCACACTTTATGATTAAAAGTTTTTATTTAAAGCTTATGATATCAAAATCAAATTTGTTTATATGCTTAAAAAGAATAATATTAAGATTTATGTTTAGAAATTCAAAATTGTAATGTTTAATTTCAATTGATATCAAGATTGTTTATTTACAATTGATATGATATTTGTTTACTTATCAATTGGTATCAAGATTTTTGTTTTTCAATTGGTATAGTTTCACTTTTAATTGGTATCAATATGTACTTCCTTGACACATTTTTAATTGGTATATATTTGAGTTTAGACAAAAAGGGGGAGAACATCCCTTGATTGATTGCTTGTTTTGAATAAAAAGAAGAGAAGAATATGTTTTTATTAGTTTTGTTTTGTCTTTAACCCCTTTGTTGATGATTGACAAAAAGGGGGAGAAGAATTTGAGTTTATATGCATGTTTGTATGCATGTTTTATGTTTTTATTAAGTTCAATTGGTATCAAAAGCATTATTTAAAGACATGTTTATTTTTGGTATCAAGAGCTTGTAAAAGAGATCATTAGTTTTGTTTTGCATATATTAAGTTTAATTGGTATCTAGAGCATATTTATTTGTTTTTGAAAATTTCATTGGTATCTAGAGCCTTTTTATTGTTTTATGCATGTTTCGTGTTTCATATTCATTGCATATTTATGTTTATTTGTTTATGCATGAGTTAAGGGGGAGCTTCTTTGAAGCTTAACTTTAATCCATGCATATATAACTCCATGAGTTTTGTCATCATCAAAAAGGGGGAGATTGTTGGCCCAAAGGCCTTCCACTCTAGTTTTGATGATGATTAACTCATGTAGTTATGTGTATTAATAATCTTGTGATTTTAGTTTCAGATCATTAATCAAGATATTAGTTGGTGATTAGCTTCAACAAGATGATTTGGAAGCTATTCACATGGAGTTTCAAGAGCCCGAGCGACATGATCATATATAGCACTCATTGGAGTCAAGCTCGGTGAATCACGAAGTTTTGGATCGAGTCGGCTTGGAGACGGCGCTCTACAAGAAGACATCGGTACATAGTTTAGTTTTGTGTTTAGATCCAAGTTGTAAAGATTAGAATAGTATGATATTCTCAAGTTCACAACACACACGTTTCATGTTTTGAATATTGGTTTCCGGTTTTTTCCGTTTTTGGTTTAACCGATCTTGGTTTCATGAATAGATAGATCAAAGCAAGTTTAAATGGTTTTATGTATAGTAGATTCATTCTATATACATGCATGCTTAACTTCCTAGACAAACTTAGTTTTGACTCACTTATTCATGTGTTTTATGTTTTGGTATTTTTAACAAAACATATTTTGGAATTAAAGTCAAAAACATGGATATATATATGTTTCATGTATATAGGATTATATCCATATACATCATGCCTAAATGTTGTTTAATATCATATTTTTGTATTTGGATAAGTCTTGGACAAAATGTATTTTCAATTCAAAAATCCAAGTTTTAGAAAATACAGTTTTTGATTTTTGGTAAAAATGATAAGACACAAAAATGTTTCAAAATGTTTGTTGTTTGTGATGAAATTTTTATCACAAGTTTATATTTCAAATAAAATGATAAAACTATTTTTGTGTAATTTTAGAGTGTTTATGGAATTTGTAAGATTATAAATACCTTATTTTTCTGGTTCAGAACTGCAGCTGCCAGGCTATGCCGGTCGACCGGACGGTCGACCGTACCATGTAGCCGGTCGATCGAACCTGTCGACCGACGTGCACGGATACGTGCACGCTGGCTGCCCCATGAGCCGGTCGACCGCAAGGTCGACCGACTGAGAGCAGTTTGCTCTCGGGTTGCCCCCGGTCGACCGCACAGAGAGCGTTGCTCTCTGTATCTGGGACGGTCGACCGGTTGCTGCCAACGGTCAAAATGTGACCGTTGGCCGGTCGACCGACCGGTCGACCGGTAGTTCATTTTTGGCAGGATCTACTGCCAACAGCTAGTTTTCCAAATGGCCTATAAATACCCCATTGGAAAGAGGTTTTCTCTAAGATTTTTTGTGCGAATTTTTCCTGACTCTCTAGTGTTTTCACAGCAATCAAAAGAAGTTTTTGGGCTTTAAATTGAACAATCTATTTGGTGTTTTTGCTAGGGTTTGAAAAATCAAGAAAGGGTTTTTGGGAAAAGATTTTGATTCAACTTCTTCATCTTAGTTTCTAGTTTTTCCCAAAGATTTTCTTTGAGTTTTTGATTTCCATTCCTTTGGTTTTCTCCACACTTGAGCTACATCTACTATCTTATTCTATAGGATCTTTGTGTGGGAAAAGAGATTGTTTGTGGTCTTTTGATCACCAAGTTGTAAACCCTTCATTTGCTTGGCTTTGTGCCTTTCCCTCATTGTGTTGAGGAGGTTGTGCAAGTGGGTTGTATCCCTCAAGTTGTGAGGTGATCCTTGTGTAAGCTTTGTGCTAATCCCTCAAGTTGTGAGGTGATTGTTTGTTGGCTTGGTGCTTTGCCTCTAGAAGGAGGTTGTGGTTGTAAAGAGAGGAGTTGGGTACTCCTTGTAATTGTTATTGCCCCAAATCCTCGGTGGAGGTTCCCTTTGTGGGAGTCCTTTGTGGACAAGCTAGTGGAGTTGAAATCCTTCTGGGTGAAGGCGGGGATGTAGAGCTGAGTGCTCGAACCTCGAAACAAATCTTGTTGTTTGCGCTTGATCCCTTGACTCTTACTCTATCTCTCTCTCTTTACTTTTGTGCCTTGCATCATATCACATTGATCATTCATACTTATATGCTTGGCTTGGTTGTGTGCATCACTTGTTGCTTGCATCTTGTGTAATTGCAATTAGTTTTTAAATTCCGCATTTAGTTCACTAGATTAGCATTATCACCTATTCACCCCCCTCTAGGTGATTTCAATTGGTATCAGAGCCTCCGCTCCTGATATTTAGGTTTAACCACCTAGGAGTGAGATCTTGGTTTGCTAATCTTCATTTGTATTGTTCATTTGCACACATATAGTTGCACTCATGGATAGCCCTCCTATGTTTGATTTTTCTAGACATGATATTTGGATGGCCAAGATGAGTAGTCATTTAAAAAGCCTAGGACATCTAGTTTATCAAGCCACTACTCAAGAATCCTACCCTAATGCTAGCAAGCATAAAAAGGCAAATGCATTAGCACTTAAGACACTTAGAGCATCTCTTAATGAAGATCTTCTACATGTGTTTGATCATTATGATTCGGCTTTTGCAGTTTGGAGCATATTGACTTCTCCCGAGCTACCAAGGATTATCAACAAGTTGAGGAGAACTAGGAGAGACAAGTCCGACGAGCATTGCCTCATGGTCCAAGGGAAAGACTCCCTTGAGGTACAATCAGATTCTCAACTAGATGATAGCTCTAGTTCATATTGCTATGGGTGTTTTGAAGTTCAAAATTTAAATGTAGAACTTGCCTCTAAGCTTGAAAATTTGTGAAAAACATGACCTTTTGAAAAAGAAACATTTCGAATTAAAAGAAGAAATGAAGGATTTGTGCTCAACTTTTGAATTGATTTTGCAAGAAAAGGAAGAGATTGCAAGTGAACGTGACTCACTTAAATCTCAACTAGAACTTGCTCTAAAGGAAAATGAGTTTTTGAAAAGCAAAAAGGATTGTGATGATGTTGTGAAAAACAATGAGGTTTTATCTTCAAAATTAGATTGTGTTTTAAAAGATAACCTTACTTTGAAAAATGAAATTGATTTCATTACAAAAGAATTGGATTTTGTTCTAAAGAAAATGAATCTTTAAAAATTGATATAGATTCACATGTTTTCCATACTAGTGTAGCTTCATCAAGCACATCTATTGCATGCTCCACTTTATCTTCTTCTATTGAAAATGATATAAATGTTTTGAAGAAAAGTGTTGATTGTTTGGGCTCCACTTTGAGCCAATGTACTTTAAATCATACACGCTTGGAAACCTTATTTCGCAAGAAACAAGTTCCATCTTTGCATGTACACCCATCACGGCATACACATGCTCATCACGATCACAAACTTCACACTATGTATGCCCATGTGTACACGTGTACACATTGTGGTCGAAAAGGCCACCTTGCTAGATTTTGCTATGATCGTTTACATGTTGAAAATTTAGCAAATAATCTTGTTTGGGTTAGGAAAGATACTAACCCCTATGGACCCAAAAGAAAATGGGTACCAAAGACCACCCCTCATGTATTTGATGTAGGTGTGGGCTCTCGCATCACGTGAGAGTAGCGGTGCCTTGGAGTGGATGCGTTCCGTGCTTAAGAGAAAACAAATTTGGATGCATCACTTTCAAGGGAAGTTTGGTGGGAGAGGACCACCATTGGTTTGGAGAACTAGAGAGGTGCCTTCATCGGTTTTGGTATCAATCTCTACCTCCCGTTTATATTTGCATGCTTTTCACATCATTGATTCATAGCATGTCATGTTTCATTGTTCATTATGATTATGCCATGTAATTTAGATTAGTGATATACATGTTTAGTTATTTGAGACACCCATGGACCTATCTTTGTGTTCTCACTTTGTTTTTAAACTAATATGTATGTCCTAGATCTAATGCATGTGCATGTACATAATGATCATATGTGTGTTTATGATTTTTGTTTTTGTTTTGATGTTTATAGTTTATTATATTAAATGCCATGATTCTTAGATCATTGACATGCATGTATAGCTTTTGAGATCACCCACGTTTATATGGACCCATATGTTGTGTTCTCACCATTCGTTTAGCTATTATGTATATCATGATTCTAATAGCATGTGGATTTACTTCATGATCATTTTTATGTCTATCATGTTGATTTATGTGTCGTTTTATGCTTCATGATTTGAATATATGTTTGGGTGTTAGTTTTCATGAAAACTAGGATTTATACTTGTACATAGAATGGGCCACAAGTAACTCTTTTTATGTTTGTGCTTGAATGACTATTTGTACCCATTAGATGTGCTAGTATAGTCTAGTTTTGATGATTCATGCATTCTAACTTGTATTCCTCATTTTGGATACGTTTCTATGATCATGTGTTTTAACTTCATGTATATGTCTATCTTGTCCAAACTATTGATTATACATATACATCCTTTGAGCCACGTGCCTTCATGCATACACTTTTGTGGACTCATTATGTTTAGGATATGTATGTATACTTTAGTTTGTACCTGACATACATATGCCTTGAAGTTTAAATCGTTTTGATGATTTTCATGTTTTTAGGTAATTTCAATTGGTAATGGAAATTTAGTTTCTCATGTTTTCATATTTTTAAGGAATTTAATATGAGCTTAATTGAATATTTTCATGATTGTGTGTTTCACATTACACTTGTTCACTCACTTTATTATGTTTCTCATGATTGTGTTTTCATGAGCATGATATGGGCTTTATGGATTTTGAGTGTTTAGTGATCATGTGAATTACATGTGTTTCATGAAAAACAATTTTGTCTTGTTCCTTACTTGAAGGATTTCGTACTAGTTAACAAATTTTTCCATAACTAGTTCGTGTTCTTCGCTTTGGTAGAGTTTTTCAAACAAACTATATTTTCAAACCTATTTTTTTTAAAACCCTACCTTCCAAGGGCGGATGGATGGGCGATCATGCTCATGTATGCTTTATAGTGAAAATCTTTTTAAACTTGAACATGATTGGGAGGATAGGAATATGAGATATACACTTGATCTTATTGTTGTTTCAATTGGTATCATTGGATTCTTTCAATTGGTATCAATATTGACATTTCTTGTATACTCATATACTTTTATGTATGTATGCTTACATTTCAAAGAGTATCAATTTCGATTGGTATCTAATATTCCATACATATATATTTGTTTATGCTACGGCTTGAGCTTCAACTTTGTTTCAATTGATTTAGCTTTCAATGGTATCTTAATTCGAGCCTACGCATTATTTTTGTTGGTATTTCATAAAGGGAGAGAAAAACTCGTATTTTATCTTTCAATTGGTATTTTGTTTTCCACTCCCACACTTTATGATTAAAAGTTTTTATTTAAAGCTTATGATATCAAAATCAAATTTGTTTATATGCTTAAAAAGAATAATATTAAGATTTATGTTTAAAAATTCAAAATTATAATGTTTAATTTCAATTGATATCAAGATTGTTTATTTACAATTGATATGATATTTGTTTACTTATCAATTGGTATCAAGATTTTTGTTTTTCAATTGGTATAGTTTCACTTTTAATTAGTATCAATATGCACTTCCTTGACACATTTTTTAATTGGTATATATTTGAGTTTAGACAAAAGGGGGAGAACATCCCTTGATTGATTCCTTGTTTTGAATAAAAAGAAGAGAAGAATATGTTTTTATTAGTTTTGTTTTGTCTTTAACCCCTTTGTTGATGATTGACAAAAAGGGGGAGAAGAATTTGAGTTTATATGCATGTTTGTATGCATGTTTTATGTTTTTATTAAGTTCAATTGGTATCAAAAGCATTATTTAAAGAACATGTTTATTTTTGGTATCAAGAGCTTGTAAAAGAGATCATTAGTTTTATTTTGCATATATTCAGTTTAATTGGTATCTAGAGCATGTTTCTTGTTTTTGAAAATTTCATTGGTATCTAGAGCCTTTTTATTGTTTTATGCATGTTTCGTGTTTCATATTCATTGCATATTTATGTTTATTTGTTTATGCATGAGTTAAGGGGGAGCTTCTTTGATGCTTAACTTTAATCCATGCATATATAACTCCATGAGTTTTGTCATCATCAAAAAGGGGAGATTGTTGGCCCAAAGGCCTTCCACTCTAGTTTTGATGATGATTAACTCATGTAGTTATGTGTACTAATAATCTTGTGATTTTAGTTTCAGATCATTAATCAAGATATTAGTTAGTGATTAGCTTCAACAAGATGATTTGGAAGTGTTGGCCCAAGAGGTTACACTCTCCAATTGTTTTGTGTTTTGATGATGACAAACCAAATATGAGCTATTTGGTACTAACAAGTTTGTTAAGATAAGTTTCAGGTTTGTACCATATTTAGAGACCATTCGCTTAGCTATTGCAAGAACTTCTAAGTTCCACAAAGTAAGGAAGGCAAATTGCACATCAAGGAAGGATCATAGAAGAGAAGGCACTAGCAAGGCATTGGATGGCTCAAAGACTTGAAGATAGCACAAGAAGTCTTCATGTAATTTGTTTTTCAGTTTATAGTTTGTTAAAGAATAGTGGATAGGTTTGAAGCTCTATCACACACGTTTTTGCGCACATGCTCATTCCAAAATAATTTCTTATAAATTATACAAAAATATTTTGCATACAAGTTTTTGCCTACAGATATATATTTATGTTTTATACTAATCCCTGTTCAAAAGTATTTTTGTTAAAATCAAAATCCTCTTTGTTTTCTTTTTAAAATTGACTTTTTGACCTGATCCGGTCGACCGGGCCGGTCGACCGAATCTGTGTCAGTCTGGTCCGGTCGACCGGACCAATCGACCGAAGTCCTGGCAGATGCACGTATCCGTGTGCACGTCTGTCGGTCGACCGGGGCGGTCGACCGGACTATTATTTTTTGCTCACAGGTTTTATCGGTCGACCGGGTCGGTCGACCGCTAGACTATAACGGTCAAATTTTTATACTGCCGGTCGACCAGCCCGGTCGACCGATCCGACCGTTTGAACAGTAACGGGCAGATTTTTAAGAGCTGTTTATTTTTTGTCTTTTGTGTTTAATAATTCGTTTAAGGATATATTTTGATCTAATTACCTCCTAAACATCAGTAAATATGTTTTATCCCTAAACCCTAGCCCTCTCCTATAAATAGGGGTGTTTGGGGAGAGATTGGTTACAACAACAATTTGCTAAAAATTTAAAAGTTTAAGGCTTTCAAAGTTCTTGGTTTTTGAGCTAAATTCTCTCAATTTCTGAAGGGTTTTCAAAAGTTTTTCTCTGATTTCAATTTCTTTTCCTTACACACAAAAGAGCTTCATTCCTACTCAATATTCTCTAAGGACCTTTGTAAGGGAAGAGATATTTGAAAGAGAGAGTTTGTGGTCTTTTGACTACCAAGGAAATTTCTTGTACTGAGATTGTGGAGTTGGGTACTCCATTGTAATTGAGATCTTTGTGATAGTGGAAGTAGCTAGAATCCTTCTGGGGAAGGCGGGGAGTAGAGCTGGGTGCTCGAACCTCGATAACATATCCTTGTGTTTGCGCTTGGTTTACATTCTTGCAATTCTTACTCTATTTTGCTTGCACTTATTACTTGCTCATCATATTCATTGTCATACTTCTTGCTTGCATTCATCTTGTGATTGTTGTAGCTTTAATTTTTTTTTTAATTTGCCCTTGATTAGCATTGTCACCTATTCACCCCCCCTCTAGGTGACTTTTCAATTGGTATCAGAGCTTGGACTCTAGGTTTGGCTTAACATCCATAGAGAGATCCTTAAAATATTGCTAATCAACATTTTCATTCATCCATTCATACACTAGTAAACATGGCCGACAACATTAAAACCCCACCTAAATTTGATGGACTCAACTTCCCTATTTGGAAGGTTAGGATGACTATCTTTTTGCAATCACTAGGTAGTTTAGTGGCTAAGTCTTTGACCAAACCCTATGTAGCACCCAATGAAGATGAGAGCACTTGGACCGACTTCAACTTTAGAGAATATGAGGCTAACTCAAAAGCCCAAAACTCCCTTTTAACCGCCTTGAATGAGGATGACCTTACACGGGTAATTCATTGCCAATCCGCCTATGAGATTTGGCAACACTTATTGGTTACACATGAAGGGACTTCACAAGTCAAGAGAGCTAAGATAGATCTCTTGAGGTCTCAATATGAATCATTCAAAATGCTTGATGAAGAATCCATTGATTGTATGATTACTCGTTTCACTAAAATTACAAATGGTCTTTCTTCATTAGGTGACGTCATCTCCAATGATCAAAAGGTGCGCAAAGTGATACGGGCTCTTCCACCATCTTGGGAGATCAAGGCCACCACCTTAAAGGAGTTGAACGACAAGGACGAGATGGACATCATTAGTCTCATTGGGAACCTAAAGACCCATGAGATGGAGAAGAAAGCAAGAGATGAGGCAACTACTTCAAAGAAGAAATCCATTGCCTTTAAGACTTCATCCACCAATGATGACGATGATGAAGACGAAGAAGAAGATGAGGAGCTAACCCTACTTGTGCGGAATGTCAAGAGGTTGTACCGAAAGAACAAGTTCAACTTTCGGAGAAGATTTGAAGGTAAAGAGGAGCGGAAGATCATTTGCTATAATTGCCGCAAACCCGGACACATCATGGCGGATTGTCCGGAGTTCAAGAAGAAGATGACTTCCTCCTTCAAGCCAAAGAAACCGGAGGAGAAGAAAGCCTACAAAGCAACATGGGATTCGGAAAGCGAATCCGAAGAGGAGGTGGATCAAGCTAATATGTGTTTCATGGCAAACACACCTAAGGTAACCCCTCAATCCCTTGATGATGAAGATGATGAACTAAGTAAGGAAGTTCTAGTTCATGCCTTTGTAGAACTTTCTGAAACTTATGATAATAAGAAACTTGAATGCTTTAAATTACAAAAAGAAGTTGCTTTTCTTAAAAATCAACTTGCTTTGGTTTCAAAAGAAAAAGATGATCTTTCTTCCAATCTTGTTTCTATTCAAAATGAATTTGACGCTTATAAGATTTCTTGTAAGGGTAAAACCCCTATTGTTGATAATAAAGAAATTTCTTCCTTAAAAACCAAAATGGTTGATTTTGAAAAATTTTTGAAAGATTGTGCTTTTAACACCAAGAAGCTTGAAGAAAAGTTTTCCAAAAAGCACACTTCTCTTGTTAAAGATTCTCATGCTAAAATTCCACATGCTCACACTTCAAATAATACTTCTCATGCTAAATCTTTTCATGCTCACAATGCCCATGCTCACAAATCACACACTCACTATGCTTTTAGATATGGTAGAGTGTATAGATGTACTTATTGTGGCAAAAATGGACATTTAGCTAAATTTTGTTATGATAAATTGCATAGTTCAAATAATCTTGTTTGGGTTAATGGCTCTAACCCTCATGGACCCAAGAAAATGTGGGTACCAAAATCAAGTCCTAAAATGTTTGATGTAGGTACACACCAAGGCTCCAAGACGTAGGGAGCGGTGGTACCTTGATAGTGGTTGTTCGAGACACATGACGTGGGATATCAACAACTTCACAACCCTATCAAGGTACATGGAAGGTGGCACCGTCACCTTCGGGGATGACTCCAAAGGAACTATCATCGGTATAGGTAACATTCAAATTGGTGCATCTCCTATTATTGAGAATGTTGTTTTAGTAGATGGCTTAAAACATAATTTGCTTAGCATTAGCCAACTCTGTGATCGTGGACTTAAAGTTGTTTTTGATGATTCCTCATGCAAGATTTTTGATGTTAAATCCGATGTTTGTATTCTTACCGGTTTTCGTGAAAATAATGTTTATATTATTGACATGCTTAATTTAGATTGTTCTACTAAATGCTTAAATGCTTTTGATGAAAATTCTTGGCTTTGGCATAGAAGATTAGGACATGCATCTTTTGACCATATCTCTAGGATTAATTCAAAGGAATTGGTGAAGGGTATACCTTGCTTGGATTTTGAGAAAGACCGCATTTGTGGTGCGTGCCAACTTGGGAAACAAACCAAGTCTTCCTTTAAACCAATCAAGGATATCATGTCAACTAGGCCTTTAGAATTAATTCATATGGATCTTTTTGGACCAACTAAAACTAAGAGTTTAAATGGAAGTAGATTTGCATTTGTTTTGGTTGATGATTTCTCCCGTTTTACTTGGGTTTTCTTTTTACAAAATAAAGATCAAACCTTTTCTCATTTTAAAATTTTTCGAAAAAGAGTTGAAAAAGAAAAGGGTTTTCCGATTTTGAGAATAAGGAGTGATAGAGGTGGTGAGTTTATTAACCAACTCTTCATGACTTATTGTGATGAAAAGGGAATTAAGTATGAAACATCTTGTCCTAGAACTCCACAACAAAATGGAGTTGTAGAAAGGAAAAATAGAACACTTCAAGAGATGGCTAGGACAATGATAAGTGAATATGACCTCCCTCAATATTTATGGGCCGAGGCCGTAAACACCGCATGCTATATATCGAATCGTATTTATTTATGCAAAAATTCTTCAAAACTTCTTTTGAAATGTATCATTCTAGAAAACCAAATGTTGCATATTTTAAAGTTTTTGGATGCAAGTGTTTTGTTTTGAATACTAAGGATAATTTGGGTAAATTTGATGCTAAGGCTTATGAGGCTATCTTTGTTGGATATTCCTCTACTAGCAAAGCATATAGAGTTTTCATTAGATCTTCTCTTACCATAGAAGAATCCATGCATGTTAAATTTGAAGAATCTAATGTGGTTGTTGAGAATGTTGTAGAGATTGAACCTTTAGGTAAAGACATGGAGAGACTATCCTTGAAGGACTCACCCGCTCAAGAAGAAAAGCTAGACCCTATTGGTGAAGTTCAAGAAGATAAGGAGGAAAGCACTCAACCGCTTCCTAAAGTTT
The DNA here is from genome assembly GCA_038442645.1 of Agave tequilana. Lineage (NCBI taxonomy): Eukaryota > Viridiplantae > Streptophyta > Magnoliopsida > Asparagales > Asparagaceae > Agave > Agave tequilana. The sequence continues at coordinate 28,480 of JAVJIF010016774.1, read as the reverse complement.
GGAGATACGCTACAAATCATCCTAAGGAGCTCATCTTGGGTGATGCATCTAAAGGAGTCACAACGCGCTCCAAACTCCGTGACATATGTGGTAACTTTGCTTTTATTTCTCATTTTGAACCCAAAGGCATTCTCGAAGCCGAGACGGACCCATATTGGTTGCTTGCCATGCAAGAGGAACTCAATCAATTTGAGCGCAACCAAGTTTGGCACCTTGTTCCTAAGCCCCACGATAGACCAATAATTGGTACTAAGTGGATCTTTAGAAACAAGATGGATGAGTCCGGAAATGTCATTAGGAATAAAGCTAGGTTAGTGGCCCAAGGTTACACTCAAGTTGAGGGAATTGACTTTGAGGAGACCTTTGCACCCGTAGCACGGCTTGAAGCCATACGGATGACACTAGCTTTTGCATGTTTTAAAAATTTTAAACTTTTTCAAATGGATGTAAAAAGTGCATTTTTAAATGGTTTTATTAATGAAGAAGTTTATGTTTCACAACCTCCCGGTTTTGTTGATCATGTTCATCCCGATTTTATTTTTAAACTTGATAAAGCTTTGTATGGATTGAAACAAGCTCCAAGAGCTTGGTATGAAAGGCTTTCTAGTTTTCTCATTTCAAATGATTTTATTAAAGGCAAAGTAGACACAACTCTCTTTACTAAGCATGTTGAGAATGATATTTTAATTGTGCAAATTTATGTTGATGATATAATTTTTGGATCTACTAATGAGCTTTTATGCAAGGATTTTGAGAAGGTAATGCAACTAGAATTTGAAATGTCTTCCATGGGTGAGCTCAATTTCTTCCTTGGACTCCAAATCAAGCAATTGCAAGACGGAACCTTCATTAACCAAGCTAAGTATGCAAAGGAGCTAGTAAAGAAGTTTGGGCTTGAAGGATCAAAGGCTTGCAACACTCCAATGGCAACTACAACCAAGCTTGATAAGGACGAACAAGGTAAAAATGTTGATATTAAATTATATAGAAGCATGATAGGAAGTCTTTTATATTTAACGGCAAGTAGGCCGGATATCATGTTTAGTGTGTGTCTTTGTGCTAGATTTCAATCGTGTCCTAAGAGTCTCATCTTATTGCGGTAAAACGCATTATTCGTTATATTAAGGGCACTATTGGAATGGGTCTTTGGTATCCGAAAACTATAGATTTTTCAATGACTAGTTATTCGGATGCCGACTATGCGGGTTGTAGAGTAGATAGAAAGAGTACTAGTGGGACATGTCAATTTCTTGGTAATTGTCTTGTTTCATGGTCCTCTAGGAAACAAAATTCCGTAGCTCTCTCAACCGCCGAGGCGGAGTATGTTGTCGCGGGGGCTTGTTGTGCACAAGTCCTTTGGATGAAACATACTCTCCTTGATTTTGATTTACACTTTGATCATATAAAAATATTTTGTGATAATACTAGTACTATACACATGACCAAAAATGCAAATCAACATAGTAAGACCAAGCACATTGAGATTAGATATCACTTTCTTAGAGATCATTTTGAGAAAGGTGATATAGATATTGATTATGTTTCCACGGATTTACAACTAGCCGATATTTTCACTAAACCTCTTGATTTTGCTAGATTTTCGTTTATTTGTGGAGAACTTAATGTTTGTATTATTGAATAAACATGTTTTTCATAACCCTTTTTGATGTATGACAAAAAGGGGGAGAATAAGTTTACATGGACAAAAATAAGTTCATTTGGTCTTGGTTCCATATGAATTTATATGTTTTGTTTTTATGAGTTTTTGTGAATTTATATGTTTTGTTTTTATGAGTTTTTGTGTTTTAAATAAATTCTTGTGTTTTAGTTGTTTTTGGTATTTTTGGTATCAAGAGAAATTTTTGTGTTTTAATTGGTTTCAATAATTGGTGCATCATTTCAATTATTAGTTTCTAGAGCATATTCTTGTGTTTTAAGTATAGCATAATTTGAGGGGGAGTTTTCTCCTACCCTATATTTTTGTTAATAGCCTATTTGTTTTGTCATCATCAAAAAGGGGGAGATTGTTGGCCCAAGAGGTTACACTCTCCAATTGTTTTGTGTTTTGATGATGACAAACCAAATATGAGCTATTTGGTACTAACAAGTTTGTTAAGATAAGTTTCAGGTTTGTACCATATTTAGAGACCATTCGCTTAGCTATTGCAAGAACTTCTAAGTTCCACAAAGTAAGGAAGGCAAATTGCACATCAAGGAAGGATCATAGAAGAGAAGGCACTAGCAAGGCATTGGATGGCTCAAAGACTTGAAGATAGCACAAGAAGTCTTCATGTAATTTGTTTTTCAGTTTATAGTTTGTTAAAGAATAGTGTATTCACACACGTTTTTGCGCACATGCTCATTCCAAAATAATTTCTTATAAATTATACAAAAATATTTTGCATACAAGTTTTTGCCTACAGATATATATTTATGTTTTATACTAATCCCTGTTCAAAAGTATTTTTGTTAAAATCAAAATCCTCTTTGTTTTCTTTTTAAAATTGACTTTTTGACCTGATCCGGTCGACCGGGCCGGTCGACCGAATCTGTGTCAGTCTGGTCCGGTCGACCGGACCAATCGACCGAAGTCCTGGCAGATGCACGTATCCGTGTGCACGTCTGTCGGTCGACCGGGGCGGTCGACCGGACTATTATTTTTTGCTCACAGGTTTTATCGGTCGACCGGGTCGGTCGACCGCTAGACTATAACGGTCAAATTTTTATACTGCCGGTCGACCGGCCCGGTTGACCGATCCGACCGTTTGAACAGTAACGGGCAGATTTTTAAGAGCTGTTTATTTTTTGTCTTTTGTGTTTAATAATTCGTTTAAGGATATATTTTGATCTAATTACCTCCTAAACATCAGTAAATATGTTTTATCCCTAAACCCTAGCCCTCTCCTATAAATAGGGGTGTTTGGGGAGAGATTGGTTACAACAACAATTTGCTAAAAATTCAAAAGTTTAAGGCTTTCAAAGTTCTTGGTTTTTGAGCTAAATTCTCTCAATTTCTGAAGGGTTTTCAAAAGTTTTTCTCTGATTTCAATTTCTTTTCCTTACACACAAAAGAGCTTCATTCCTACTCAATATTCTCTAAGGACCTTTGTAAGGGAAGAGATATTTGAAAGAGAGAGTTTGTGGTCTTTTGACTCCCAAGGAAATTTCTTGTACTGAGATTGTGGAGTTGGGTACTCCATTGTAATTGAGATCTTTGTGATAGTGGAAGTAGCTAGAATCCTTCTGGGGAAGGCGGGGAGTAGAGCTGGGTGCTCGAACCTCGATAACATATCCTTGTGTTTGCGCTTGGTTTACATTCTTGCAATTCTTACTCTATTTTGCTTGCACTTATTACTTGCTCATCATATTCATTGTCATACTTCTTGCTTGCATTCATCTTGTGATTGTTGTAGCTTTAATTTTTTTTTTTAATTTGCCCTTGATTAGCATTGTCACCTATTCACCCCCCTCTAGGTGACTTTTCAGGAAGCTATTCACATGGTGTTTAAAGAGCCCGAGCGACATGATCATATATAGCACTCATTGGAGTCAAGCTCGGTGAATCACGAAGTTTTGGATCGAGTCGGCTTGGAGACGGCGCTCTACAAGAAGACATCGGTACATAGTTTAGTTTTGTGTTTATATCCAAATTGTAAAGATTAGAATAGTATGATATGCTCAAGTTCACAACACACACGTTTCATGTTTTGAATATTGGTTTCCGATTTTTCCGTTTTTGGTTTAACCGATCTTGTTTTCATGAATAGATAGATCAAAACAAGTTTAAATGGTTTTATGTATAGTAGATTCATTTTATATACATGCATGCTTAACTTCCTAGACAAACTTAGTTTTGACTCACTTATTCATGTGTTTTATGTTTTGGTATTTTTAACAAAACATATTTTTGAATTAAAGTCAAAAACATGGATATATATATATATGTTTCATGTATATAGGATTATATCCATATACATCATGCCTAAATGTTGTTTAATATCATGTTTTTGTATTTGGATAAGTCTTGGACAAAATGTATTTTCAATTCAAAAATCCAAGTTTTAGAAAATACAGTTTTTGATTTTTGGTAAAAATGATAAGACACAAAAATGTTTCAAAATGTTTGTTGTTTGTGATGAAATTTTTATCACAAGTTTATATTTCAAAATAAAATGATAAAACTATTTTTGTGTAATTTTAGAGTGTTTATGGGAATTTGTAAGATTATAAATACCTTATTTTTCTGGTTCAGAACTGCAGCTGCCAGGCTATGCCGGTCGACCGGACGGTCGACCGTACCATGTAGCCGGTCAACCGAACCTGTCGACCGACGTGCACGGATACGTGCACGCTGGTTGCCCCATGAGCCGGTCGACCGCACGGTCGACCGACTGAGAGCAGTTTGCTCTCGGGTTGCCCCCGGCCGACCGAGCGGTCGACCGGACAGAGAGCGTTGCTCTCTGTATCTGGGACGGTCGACCGCACGGTCGACCGGTTGCTGCCAGCGTTCAAAATGTGACCGTTGGCCGGTCGACCGACCGGTCGACCGGTAGTTCATTTTTGGCAGGATCTGCTTCCAACGGCTAGTTTTCCAAATGGCCTATAAATACCCCATTAGAAAAAGGTTTTCTCTAAGATTTTTTGTGCGAATTTTTCCTGACTCTCTAGTGTTTTCACAGCAATCAAAAGAAGTTTTTGGGCTTTAAATTGAACAATCTATTTGGTGTTTTTGCTAGGGTTTGGAAAATCAAGAAAGGGTTTTTGGGAAAAATTTTGATTCAACTTCTTCATCTTAGTTTCTAGTTTTTCCCAAAGATTTTCTTTGAGTTTTTTATTTCCATTCCTTTGGTTTTCTCCACACTTGAGCTACATCTACTATCTTATTCTATAGGATCTTTGTGTGGGAAAAGAGATTGTTTGTGGTCTTTTGATCACCAAGTTGTAAACCCTTCATTTGCTTGGCTTTGTGCCTTTTCCTCATTGTGTTGAGGAGGTTGTGCAAGTGGATTGTATCCCTCAAGTTGTGAGGTGATCCTTGTGTAAGCTTTGTGCTAATCCCTCAAGTTGTGAGGTGATTGTTTGTTGGCTTGGTGCTTTGCCTCTAGAAGGAGGTTGTGGTTGTAAAGAGAGGAGTTGGGTACTCCTTGTAATTGTTATTGCCCCAAATCCTCGGTGGAGGTTCCCTTTGTGGGAGTCCTTTGTGGACAAGCTAGTGGAGTTGAAATCCTTCTGGGTGAAGGCGGGGATGTAGAGCTGGGTGCTCGAACCTCGAAACATATCTTGTTGTTTGCGCTTGATCCCTTGACTCTTACTCTATCTCTCTCTCTCTTTACTTTTGTGCCTTGCATCATATCACATTGATCATTCATACTTATATGCTTGGCTTGGTTGTGTGCATCACTTGTTGCTTGCATCTTGTGTAATTGCAATTAGTTTTTAAATTCCGCATTTAGTTCACTAGATTAGCATTATCACCTATTCACCCCCCCTCTAGGTGATTTCATCACAATCATAAGAAGATGAATACCAGATTTAACTTGGTTCAGCTATCTAACCTCAGCCTACATCCCCGAAACATCATCGATATCGAATCCACTATAAGAAAGAAATAATTACAAGAGTATAAGAGAACCGAGTTTCTCGCTCATCTCATTTTCTTCTTCTCATCTTATTGATTCACATCATCTCCAAAATCACCTCTCATCTAACCTATAAGAGATTATGCATAGTGCTACAAAGAAACCTTAACACTATCCATTACGTAGTGGTAGCCTACACAAGTAACTGGTTCCGGTCCAAAAGGCTTATTAGACACTGTAGTGGTTAAAATTTGATCTACGTAAGGATCAAGACATGTATCCAGTGACAAGAACATGAACTGACTCTCACGAACCCATTCCGAAGTCTCTGCCACCTCCTATCTGAAGGCATCCTTCATCCACATCTCTAAGGCCATACTGCCTCTCGAAGGCATTCCGGCTCCAATCCAGGAGTCCCACCACGTGGCATCAATTCACTCCATCTCAGTGACAGATTGAGATGGATCCTACAAATCATGAAGATGGTTAAGCACTCTTATTTCAATACTCGTCCAAGACTCTGTAACGACCTTACAGCTTGATAAGCAGGTGGGTGTTTGGACACACATATTGCATAAACATTATTACATTCCTACACACATTCTGTAATAAATCATTACAAACTCACTTGTCTTAATGTCCTAATCCTTGTAGGATGATAAAGAGAAGATAAACATGAATCCTATCCAAACAAACCCAAAGTTCAAATCAAATAGGGATCGACTCAAATTCAGAGAATCTTTAGTCTATCTTATCTGAGGATTGGATTTAATAGATAAGATAATACTATAAAAACTTAAAGAAAAAATAAATTTTTGAAGACCCTATTGGGTTTGCTGAGGATAAATGGATAGAGAGAAGATCAACGGATGAGATGAAGTAATTTAGATTCGGATTCAGATTGTATACAGTTTAGTATTTTAACCATAACCTTTGCTACCGAATCTCAAATTTGATGATTCAAAATGATCCAGAAAGAAGATTTAAAGGGCTACAAATATTATGCTGATCAATATTTCGAATTCTATCATCTAATAAGCAATATTCAGTAATCAACACACCAATAAGCTGCAGATCAGAATTCTGGATAAATCAAGTTTGGAGATAAGAGGAAGATTGAAATTCAAAAATAGCCAACCCTTTCTATCTCCCTACGCTCCCCCTTATCACTATTTTCCTATAAATACCTATATTCATTGAGAGAGAGAGAGAGAACATGAGAGAGCTGAAAAGCCAGAAAAAGAGAGTTTTGAGCGTTGTAATGCGAGATTGGAGAGGATCAAAGGCTTTTCATTTGATGCTTATTGAATAAAATTCAGAATTCTTCTTCACGATCTTGCAGCATTCAGTCTAAGTCTTTCTTTAATTTTCTCTTTATTTTTTTATGCTATTCTTTTCTTGCATATTTGATTCCATGAAGTTTTCTCTTTTTGTATTAGCTTCTTTTACTTTCAGCATCGTTTGAAAGAGGGAGACATGAAGGCAACGACAAGAAACAAGTTCACCGGTTCATCTTCCTCTTCGCTTCGTACCAATCTCTTAATTTCTTTTTTTTACTTTGGATATTCAAATCTTCGCAAAAAGTTAGTATTTCTTTCTTCTTTTGCTTTCTTCATATTTTTATTTTTCTTTTCTTTTATTCATATTTTTATTTTGCTTTTGCTTTCTTCTACATGATCTTAATTTATTTATTTATTTTTTTAAAAAATAAAATTTCAACCTTCAAAGGGTTTCTCAACTAAAGTAAGATAAAAGTGAGATTTTTAATAACTAAAATTTCAAAAATAAGTCTCTGTGAATTCGATCCTATACTTGCCACTACACACTTTGTTAAAAAGATTCTAGTAAGTTTAGGTTTTATTGCTTGTACGTGATTCAACAACGATGGAGTTTTTCATGAACTTCGAAACGCGAACAGTTTTTGGCATCGTTGCCAGGGACTTGTGAAAATTTTTTGTTTTGAAAATCAACATCTAATCTTTTTGTAGTTTAATATTAAAAAATTAAAAAAATCAAAAATTAAAAAAAATTCAGAAAGTTAAATCTTAAAAAATTCAAAATTCTTTTTTTATTATTTTCTTTCCATCCCTATGATTTAATTTCAGATTTTCTTTTGCAGGGATATTGCATGAACAAAGGAAGACATGCACAACAAGAAGAAGTTTGCTTGCTTATGACATATTGCTTTGCTAAAATAAAAATAAATAAAAATTTGTTTGCTTCAGAGTCGCCGAAAAGGTTAGTATTTTCTAACTCTACCCACGAATCTCTTGTCAGTGGGGTTTTGGAGGTGCTTATTAATTGAATTTTGTACTGCATTAGTGCATACTTGCATAAAAAGATCTTAAGAGCTGTCCCCCCTCACATAAGATCGGGATTTTATCACCCGTTCTTTGGCTCAAAATCACAACCGCATATAAGTTTTTTCCCAAGCTTGAACTAATTTAAAATCAAATAGAACTCAGCCATTAGGATTTCGAGCTCAATTAAGTGGAACTATTTTGGGAAGACTCCGGTGAACACTTTCAAGCTTTCGAAGAGGAACTTCCTTGTCTAGAAAAGGTGACTTACCCATTGTGGCAGTGCCTGGCCTGAAGGAAGAACTGAATCGCTTATTTGACAGGTTTGACCAGTAAACCCACTATCTTTCTAACCCAGTTAGGAGCTGTCTAACTAGGGAGTATTCTATTCTCTTAAGATTAGTGGTTAACAAAAAACTATTTACCTTTAAATTAAATTCAAGATAAAAAAAATACTTGATTGCAATTGATTGGTTGAGTCATCTTAAGTGTAATCTTATCTAGGATTTAGAAAATCATTCATCAGGGCAGTACCCTGGTTCATGCGAAAGTGGGTTCGTGTTAAGGGTCGATTAGAATCCATTACTATTTCTGACCCTACTGCAACAATGGGTGACGCTAATGAAACCAAACAAATGACCTTAAAGGATTACATGTATCCTACAAGGTCCACCCAACCTTCTTATATCACATTGCCAGCCCTTACGGCAAATTTCGAGATTAAATTCGGGATGATGTAGATGCTTCCAGTCATTGGGGGATTGGCAAATGAGAACCCATTTCAACATGTTGGGGAATTTGAGGATATTTGTGGAACCATGAACTATCATCAAATGACAGAGGAATCCCTAAAACTTAGGATATTCCTCTTTTCCCTAAAAGAAAGAGCCAAATCTTGGCTTCTTTCTCTCCAACCGGGTTCAATTTCTATTTGAGTAAGATTAGCCGAAGCCTTCTATAGGAAGTTCTATTCCAAACAGAAAACTGCTACCTTACGTCAAGCCCTCAACACCTTCCATCAACTATAAGGGGAGACGTTCTTCATATATTTTGAAAGATTCAAGGATCTTTTACTTGAGTGTCCCCATCACGGATTCGAAAAGATCCGTTTGATTCAAATTCTTTACGAAGGGTTAGACTACTCGAATAAGACCATGATTGAGTCCCTTTGCAATGGAACATTCACGAGCAAAACGGCTGATGATGCATGACAATTCTTTGAAGAGGTAGCAGAAAACACTCTAGAATGGGAGCCTGTTAGTGTTGATAATAAGCAACTTACCACCTCAACTTTCACTAACAAGGGTGGTATACATAAAGTCAACCCTAATTTTGAGAGTGATGCCAACTGACATCAGTAGTACGAAGACTTGAAGCATTAGAATTAAGCAAGGGAGCACAATCTTCAGCTCTCGAACCATCCAAGCCAGTGGTGTCTCCCGTTTATGTCCTTTGTGACAGCCAAGACCACTTGGTTGAACAGTGCCCCAGGTTGCCAATTATCAAAGCGGAGCAAGCAAATGTACTCAATACATTTCGCAAGTCCAATCCCAAAAGCAACCCATTTAGTGAAACATACAATCTGGGATGGCGGAATCATCCTAACCTTTCATGGAAGTCTCCTCAAGGACAAGGATATGGTGGATCATCATCATTTCAAGGACCATCATCTAATAATCAATTTCACAAAGAAAATCAATTCAATGCAACACCATCTGTCCCTCCATATGTCCCTCCCAATCAAAGAAAATCATCTTTAGAGGATACTCTCTAACAATTCATGCAGAGCCAACTAATAACTAATCAAACTCAAGCCCAAATGTGTCACAATCAGGATCAGACGATAGCCAGGCTCGAGGTTCAGATAGAACAGTTAGCTGCAACTGTTAGGGAGAGAGAAAAGACATTTCCCTAGTAAAACTGTGCCCAACCTGAGAGGACAACCTGCTCCTCAAAATACTCCAATAGCTAGTTTGAAATTAGTTCTGATTCAAACCGTCAAGTCCAAGCCATTTACACTTTTCGGTCAGGCAAAAGAGTGGACAACCAAGTCCAAGATCCACCAAACAATCCTAATATTATAAAAGAAAAAGGAAAAAAGAAATTACAGGGGTCAACAAAGAAAGATGATCAAGTTATTATTGTCAATCAAGATAAATCTTTTGTGCCCAAAGCCCCATTTCCTCAACGTCTTCAACCAAGTAGGAAGAAAAATCACTATGAGAGAATTTTGGAAGTTTTCAAAAACGTCCAAATCAACATTCCCTTCTTGGATGCCATTAATCAGATACCTTCATATGCTAAATTTTTAAAAGACCTAACCACGGTCAAGAGGAAAAGTTCTGTGCCTCGTGAAGCTGCATTTGCTACACGAGCATCACGTCTCATCTAGCAACCCATTGCACCCAAATATGAGGATGCAGGGAGTCTAACTATTTCTGTTAGGATAGGAGATCAGGTTATGGATCAGTGTCTATTAGATTTAGGGGCAAGTGTAAACCTTTTACCCTATCTGTGTACAAACAGTTAGGTTTAGAGGAGTTACAACCCACTAAGCTTACATTGCTTCTAGCAGATAGGTCAGTTAAGGTCCCCAAGAGAATTGTTGAGGATGTTATTTTGAAGGTCGACGAATTCTATTTTCCTGCTGACTTTGTGGTCTTAGACACTGAACCAGTTAGAGATCCAAGCAATCACTCCCCTGTGATTTTAGGGAGACCATTCCTTACTACTGCTGATGTTGTTATTAGATGTAGGAATGGAGTCATGACCTTATCATTTGGGAATATGACAGTTCAGCTAAACGTTTTCCATACTAGTTCCCAACCACATGTAATGGATGATCATGAGAAGGTCAACATGATTAATGTGTCAGTCAATCACACCTTTGAGGAGTCTTGCTATGAAGACCCCTTGGAGAAATGCTTGGCCCATTTTGGAATGAATTTTGATATTGAGGAGTCTATAGAAGAGGTGAACGCATTGTTAGATTCTGTTCCCATCATGGACACCAGCCTATGGAGACCTAAGGTAGAACCCTCGCCATTGTCAACATCTGTTCCTGTTCCATCAATCATTAAGCCTCCCAAGTTGGAGCTCAAACCTTTACCCGACACATTGAAGTATGCCTTCCTAGGCGAGTCAGAAACCTTGCCTGTAATCATATCATCTCATTTAGATAAGGACTAAGAAGAAAAGTTGCTAGATGTTCTTGAGGAACATAAGGAAGCCATAGGATGGATCATAGCAGACATCAAGGGAATTAGGCCCTCTGTGGTAATGTACCAAATTCATCTTGAAGAGAATGCCAAGACCTCGAGAGAACCACAGAGGCATTTAAACCCTGTTTTGAAAGAGGTGGTGAGAGCGGAGATAATAAAATTGTTAGATGCGGGTATCATTTACTCTATCTCTGATAGTCAGTGGGTTAGTCCGATACAAGTTGTACCCAAAAAGTCCAGAGTCACAGTTGTTACTAATGAGAACAATGAGTTGGTTTCGACTCGTATTCAAACTGGTTGGCGAATGTGCATAGACTATAGGAAACTCAACTCCATGACTAGGAAAGATCATTTTCCTCTGTCTTTCATCGACCAAATGTTAGAACGTATTGCCGATCGCGCTTACTATTCCTTCCTCGATGGTTATTCAGGATATAACCAAATCCACATTGCTCGTGAGAACTAAGAGAAAACGACATTCACATGTCCGTTTGGCACATTTGCATATCGTCGCATGCCCTTTTGGCTATGCAATACATCAGCTACTTTTCAGCGGTGTATGTTGAGCATCTTTTCAGATATGGTTAAGCGATTTCTAGAGGTTTTCATGGATGAGTTCATTGTCTTTGGGTCTACTTTTGATGAGGGTTTATATCATCTATCATTGGTATTGATAAGATGCAAAGAAAAGAACCTAGTTCTTAATTGGGAAAAATGTCATTTCATGTTGAAATCCGGGATTGTCTTAGGACACATTGTTTCTGATAGAGGTATAGAGGTTGATAAAGCTAAGGTAGAGCTAATCGCCAAATTACCACCTCCTAGAAATGTTCGGGAGGTGCGATCTTTCTTAGGCCATGCTAGATTTTACCGTCGCTTTATCAAAAAAATTTCTGAAATCACCTAACCTCTTTGTGATCTTCTAGCAAAGGATGTTCCTTTTGAGTTCACCCCTTCTTGTTTGAAAGCCTTTGAAAGGCTAAAGACTGAGTTAACCTCAGCACCCATCATCCAACTACCTGATTGGAATCTCCCATTTGAGGTGATGTGTGACGCTTCCGACTGTGCTATAGGGGTTGTCCTAGGCCAGCGAGTGGATAAACTTCCTCATGTCATTTGCTATGCCAATAAGACTCTTAACGATGCCCAACTGAATTATTCCACCACTGAAAAAGAGTTGTTGGCAGTCGTTTTCGCTCTTGACAAATTTCGTCCATACCTTATAGGTTCTAAGGTCCTAATCTATACCGATCATGCAGCTTTAAAGTACCTTCTCACGAAAAAAGATGCTAAAGGCCGTTTAATCCGTTGGATCTTACTCCTACAGGAATTCGACTTACAAATCCATGATAAAAAGGGAGCTGAGAATGTTGTAGTAGATCATTTGACTAGGATTGTGGTCGAATCTGTGTCCGACTCACTACCTGTCCTTGAGACATTTCCTGATGAGTAGTTAATGTCTGTCTCCTCTTCAATTGTTCCGTGGTATGCTGACATTGTGAATTACCTTGTCACGGAATGAATGCCCGACTCATAGACCAAGCAAGGATGATTGCGTTTCTTAGCCAGGGTCAAATGGTTCTTCTGGGATGAACCATACTTGTTCAAGTACTGTCTCGATCAAATCATTCGACGCTGCGTTCCTGACTCGGAATTTAGGAGCATTCTTTCATTTTGCCATGACCAAGCCTGTGAAGGTCATTTTAGTGGGAAGAAAACTACTGCAAAAATTTTGCAATGTGATTTTTATTGGCCCACTCTATTTCGTGACACTCATGTCTACTGTCAATCATGTGATCGTTATCAAAGATTAGGGAAGATTGCACGCCGGAATGAAATATCGTTAAACCCGATCTTAGTTGTCGAAATCTTCGATATTTGGGGCATTGACTTCATGGGTCCCTTTCCTATATCTCATAGATACCAATATATCCTTATAGTAGTTGACTACGTCTCTAAATGGAGGCAATAGCATGTAAAACCAAACCACAAAGTTGTGGTAAACTTCTTGAAAGAAAATGTATTCTCTCGTTTTGGCTTTCCTCGTGCAATCATCAGCGATGGTGGAAAATATTTCTGCAATCGTACATTTAAAGCCTTAATGAGAAAATATTGCATCAATCATAGAGTAGGCACTCCTTACCACCCACAGACTAGTGGCCAAGTAGAAGTTTCCAATCAAGCCATTAAGACCATTATAGAGAAAATTGTGAACACCACTAGAAAAGATTGGTTTCTTCGCTTGACTGATGCCTTATGGGCATATAGAACTGCATTCAAAACTCCTATAGAAATATCTCCATATAGGTTAATTTATGGCAAGACTTGCCATCTTCCTGTCGAGTTAGAATATAAAGCATACTGGGCAATAAAACGCCTAAATTTTGATCTAGATAAGGCAGGAGAGTGTAGGAAATTTCAACTGGATGAGCTTGAAGAGATAAGGAACGATGCATATGACTGTTCAAAAAGGTACAAGGATCGTATGAAGATTATGCATGATAGGATCATAACTCGGAAGAAATTTCAGCCAGTACAAAAAGTCTTGCTATACAATTCCCATCTACATCTCTTTCTTGGAAAACTAAAATCCCGTTGGACCGATCCGTACAGTTCATAAGGTACACCCACATGATGCAGTTGAGGTCCACAATACCACGGATGGTACCACTTTTCAAGTAAATCGCCATCGTTTAAAGCCATACCGTGAGTATCTGAGCTCAGAAGTGGAGAAAATCCTTCTGGAAGATCCTATTTATCAGGATTGATCTCTATACATACTAGGGATCCATTTATGTATTATAGTTTTTATATTTTTTTCCTCTTAACTAGACAATGATGGATGACATACACTCGTCCTCATCAGGTACTATCTACTCTTCACATTCTTACATTTGTAGCATGCTATGCATTCTTCATACATTGAGGACAATGCATGAGATAAGTGTGAGGGAGGGTTAACATAGGTTTTCTTTTAGGTTTTCTAAAAAAAAATAAAAATAAAAAAGATTTAAAAATAAAAAAATTAAAAAAAACATTTTCTTTGTTACAAAAAAAACTTTTTGAAAAGGAAAATAATACTTTGACCTTTTTTGCAAGAAATTAAGTTAATTTTAAGGAATAAGAGAATCATAATTAAGATTTCTTATACTTGGTTGAAATAAGAATATTTGTTTAATTTCTAGGGATAGGAAGAAAAAATTGAAAAAGTAATCCAATCTTAATTTTTACCTTGATAAAATATGCATCTTTTATATACTTACATACTTAGGGTTCAAAAATAAAGATTCTTATGCCTTAAAAAAGAAAAAAAAGAAAAAAAAGAGAGAAGATATATATATATATATATATATATATATATATATATATATATATATATATATATATGTATTATATAGAATAAGAATCTTCTGATTAAGCTGGATTTTTGTGCCTCCTAAAGCATGATTATTCACGCCTAAAAGTGGTTCATATCACCAAATAAATCCTTAGTTTTGTGGCCTTATTTGCTTGAGTCCTAAGTCCTTGGGGTGTTCTCATCCGGTGCCCTAAAACCGTCCGATTTGGGAGTCACCGACTAAGGCTCATTACATGAGCAAATTAGAAAGCCTAAGAAAGCTAAGAAATATTACAACCAGTATATACACAAAAAAGGCATAAGAGTTAGAGTTGAAGAACCCTTAGTCCAAATATTCACGGTCACAAGATGCATATGACTTAGTGTAAGATAATAGACTAGATGAGAATACAATTTTATTCCTAACCTTAATTGATAACAAATATTTGAATAGAGGCCAAGTCTAGGGATGAATAATTCGATACTCTTATAACTTACAAGTTACTTAATACTTGTAAAAACACTTCAAATATTTCCTCTTCTTTTCAAAATGTATTTTCAAAAATACTAACAAATTATTTCTTTTCTTTATGGATTTTGTGGGTGTAATCCACTGAAAACCCTCAGGAGACTACAACTTCTCCTCTAGGGTAACTTAGAGGTTTAAAGGCTTATTGCACATGCTAAGTGCAATCGCGTGACCTGCGAAAGTGGTCCAATAAAAACCTTAAGTTAGTTTTGTTTTGCTCGAGGACGAGCAAACGATAAGTGTGGGGGTGTGTATGGACACACATATTGCATAAACATTATTACATTCCTACACATATTCTGTAATAAATCATTACAAACTCACTTGTCTTAATGTCCTAATTCTTACAGGATGATAAAGAGAAGATAAACATGAATCCTATCCAAATAAATCCAAAAGTTCAAATCAAATAGGAATCAACTCAAATTCAGAGAATCTTTAGTCTATCTTATCTGAGGATTGGATTTACCAGATAAGATAATACTATAAAAATTTAAAGAAAAAATAAATTTTTGAAGACCCTATTGGGTTTGCTCAGGATAAATGGATAGAGAGAAGATCAATGGATGGGATGAAGCAATTTAGATTCGGATTCAAATTGTATACAGTTTAGTATTTTAATCATAACCTTCACTATCGAATCTCAAATTTGATGATTCAAGATGATCCAGAAAAAAGATTTAAAGGGCTACAACTCTTATGTTGATCACTGTTTCAAATTCTATCATCTAATAATTAATATTCAGCAATCAATATGCCAATAAGCAGCAGATCAGAATTCTGGATAAATCAAGTTTGGAGATAAGGGGAAGATTGAAATTCAAAAATAGCTGATTGGTAGTGAAAAGTGCATTTTTATCATTATATTTACCATCACATTTTCATATTTATATCTATAATTCTGCACATTTACTAATATTTTATGATTTATTGTGTGCACGCCTCGAAATATTAAAATAAAGAAATAAAGCCTAAAAAGAAGCCCAAAAGCCCATATTCAAGCCCAATGTAAAAGTTGCAAATATCAATTGCCAAAATTGCAAATACACAAGGGCCAAAGTTGCAAATACAAAGAAGAGGGAAGGATAGACTTCTATTCAACCCTAAACACTTGCAGGATGAGGATAAAAGCCAAAGAAGGAGAATTTAAGATCACAAATTCGTGGATAAAAGATTTGGGATCTAGGTAACTTGCTTCCCAAGTTATATCCAAATCAAAAGATTAAGAGCCAGGATGCAGCTTCCAGAAGAAAAAGCCCAGATGGACGGACCAGGGAGGCCACGCGCCAAAGCGCGTGGCCAGCTGCCACACTTTGGCCGCGGAAAGCCGCGTTTTCGCGGTATTCTGGACGAGTCTGGAGATCAGCTTTCGTGAGAGAGTTGTATTTGGACTCTACCTCCTTCTGCATCTATAAATACCCCTGCAGACGCAACAGAAAAGGCGTACAGAATCCAACAGAAAATTTAGGGTTTTCTTAGGCTAACTTGTAATTTAGGTTAGGTTTTTCTTTTTGTAATTTTTGTAACTGAGAGGAGAGGATGTTTTCATGGAGGAAGGAGATCTACTTGTACTGAGGGTGACAATCGGTGTAAGTTTTGCTCTTCTTCCATTGTTAAATAAATCGAATCAAGGTTCGTTTTCGTTTTTTTATTGTTTTTGTTCTTTTATTCTTGTGTTATTGTGTTATTCTCTCTAATGTCTTGCAAACCATGAGACCCAATTGCGTTGAGACTGCCTAGCCGAAGAAGAGCCCTTGATGGCCTATGGAGATGAACAAACCTTCGTTAGTTTGTCTTTTATTTTCGTAGTGTAGATTAAGAAGGTGGACGATCCTATACGCCATACTTGTACGCCTTCCAAGATAAGGTAAGTCATCGCACGGATCAAAGGTAAGCAAGGTAGAAGAGGTATGTATGTATAGTTTTCTTTCTTTCTAATTCTAGTTTAGATCTCCATCTCTCTCAAATTTACTTTTCACCTTCTCATTGTAAATATCATATACCACTGTAAATAATAAAAGAAAATAATTTTTAGAGAATCTTACTTAAACGCTTCCATCGCTAGTCCCTCCCTGAGGATCACGACCCGCATAGCCATTGCTAACCGCGGATTAGAATTGAGCACCTTGCACATCTTTACTTTTAAATCTAAACTTCATTATTTTGTGTGCAGGAAAAATATCAATCAAAATTTTGGCGCCGTTGCCGGGGAGGGACGGTAAGTTTTTCTCTAAAAATAAAATTTTTTTAACTAATTCTTTTATTTTTTCTGTTTGCAGGTTTGGAGAACAGGGAAACTGACAGCAGAAGTGGACATATCGCAACTCTGTGCCTCTGCCCTCGAAGGCAGAGCACAAGAGCCTACTTCAGAGCCGCGGAAACGCGGCAATTGCCGCGAAACCGCGGCCTGAGTAGTTCCCTACTGATCCATCTTTTTGCAGGTTGCTGCAAATTGCAATATCTGTCTACTGCTCTGTTAAACTTTGTTCTGTGATAACCCTACTTACTGCTAATTAATCAACAGTAAAATACTTGTTGTTAAAGATAAAAATTGATTAGACGTTTGCATATTAGGCACGTGTCTTTTCAATTCCTTTATTTTTACTGTTGAAGAGTGCTGGAGCAAGGTACGTTCGCATTGCATGTTGAATAGGACTCATCTCTTGGTTGATGCTTTGAGTGAATCTTATTTACATATTTTGTACACTTGCACAAATTTATTCTAAGGGCATAACCCATTAACAAGATAAGGTGGGGATTTCATCACCCTTCCTTAGCCCAAAAATCATATCCCAAGCACTCACTAACCCAAGCCTAACTTAAAATTAGTAGACGTTGGCCCTAGGGACATCTCGGACTCAATTAGAAGATTATCCTAAGGGGGAACAGTGCTGGAAGTTGACTCCTGCCAAATCAGTGTCTAGGAAGGGGATTGAGGGCCGAAAGCCCGAAGATTGGTGGTTATTTAATTAAGGAACGTTTTTGACAGAAAACCTCCCACCACTCTTGCCCTGACCTGGCTGATTAACTTGTGGTCAAAGTCTGCACCCTACCTCCATGGACAGTCTAACCAGTTAGGAGTCGTCTAGGTCATAAGTATACCCTAACTTAGGATAGAATTTTTTTTCTTTTTTGTTTGCTTATTTGTTTGTTTTCTTTTTCTTTGTTTGTGTTTGTGTGATATGGCCTATAACAACAATTTTTTCAACTTTAATGAGAATCCATATTACACACCAACCTCTTATTCGGATATTACCAACCAGGCATATCATAACTTTGACCAACCTAGTGTGCCAGATTGGTCTTATCCGAATCATTACATGCCCCAGTCCCAATACTATGAACAAGATTGGAATAATCATCACTACTCTTCACAGAGTCAATGGGGATTCAATACCCCTGAGCCATATGGTCAACCACCTGTTCAACCATTATCTTCATATATGTCTCTTCCCACATCACCAAGGTTTCAGTCCACCATTGATCTATTCGATGGGTTAGAAGAAAAAGTGGATCGGTTACAAGATATAATGAATGATCAAATTTCTAGACTTTCCAACATTCTTGAGCAAGTTGATAGAAACCAAGAATCATTCTGTCTAGAAGACCTTGATCAAAATTCAATTTCATCACATCAATATGAACTTGCTCAACCCAATCCTTGGACAAATTGGCTAGTTTTAATTTCAATGAGATTGAATTAGATTGTGAATGTGAACCCGATCCCCAACTTTGCGATTCAGTTTCTATTTTCGAATCTATGTTGACTCCGGTATCCTTACCCAATTTGGACCAATTTTCTGAGCCAACATTTATTCCTGTACCCATAGATCATGAAATTGAATCACCCATTTTTGATGATTCTCATATTGAACTTAACCAATTTCATACTTTTGAAAGTCCCATTTACAAATTGGCAAGTTCTCATTTTATGAGATTGAACCTAATGAAATATGTGACCTAGATTCTCAAATCTATGATCAAGTTCAAATTCCCGAATCATTATTGACTCCTGTTTTGTTACCCGACTTAGGTAATATTTTAGAGTCAGTTTTGATTCCCACACCTATCATTCCTGAACTTGAATCACCAATATTGAGTCACATTCCATTATGGGAAGATGATTGTGGACTTGAGTTTCAACTTCTTGACTTGGACACACTCCTTGAACCAAGCTCGACTCCTGAACCCTTACTTGATTTAAGTTTCTTTCCTGAGTCGGTATTCGTTCCTGAACCTATCATTCTTGAGTCCAAGTCAACCATTCTACCAAGTCACATTCTTTTGTTGGACATAGGTATAGACCATGCCTCTGTGATGATTTTTCAGGACTGGTCATGTAAAGGGAGTAAGTTTCACGAGAGGATCTTCCATGATCCTATTCATTCTGGGGACTGTAAATATGTAAATAAAAAAGAGGTCAATAAAGGTAGGTCCCGTGAACTACCACATTATCTTGATTGGGTAGTAACGCTTGGCCCAATTAGACCACCACCGGAACCACCACCTTAAGGTAACTTCTGCCTTCCCTTCTTCTTTTTCATGCATACATGCATACATTGATACATTGAGGACAATACATGAGATAAGCGTGGGGGTAGGCTTTACTAACATACTAACATGGTTAGAAACTAACCAAAATTTGCTATAAAAAAAAAATTGTAAAAAGGACAATATTTTGACTTATCTTTTGAAAGAAATCTAAGTTAATCTTAAGAATTAGGAAAATCATGATTAGGATTTCTAAAAACTTGGTCAAAATAAATAAATTGTTGAATTTTTAGGTATAGGAGGAGAAATTGAATAAGTAGTTAGTCTTAATTTTTACCTTAATGAAATTTGTATACCTAATGCATATCTAGGATTCTAAGACGAAGACCTTTGTGCCTCATATAATAAAAAAAAAAAAAAAAGAAATCACTAATTAAGCTGGATACATGTGCCTCAAGAAGCATAAGTATTCATGCCTAAAAGTGAATAAATAAAATAAGTCCTTAGTTTTGGGGCCTAGTTCACTCGAATTTGAGTCCGCGGGGTGTTTTCTCACCTGGTGCCCTAAAGCCAACCGGTTTGGGAGTCATCGACTTTAAGTTCGTTACATGGGTGGATTAGAAAGCCTAAGAAAATTAAGAAAAAATTACTTATATATGTACTAACACATCTAATAGTCAATTAGTTAGGTATGAGGGCCTCAAGAAGCCTTGATACTTACACGAAAGAAAATTAGATGAGTTATACATATCAAAAAAAAAAAGTATATATAAATAAATAAATAATAAAGAGGCATGAGAGTCCAAGTTAAGGAATTCCTAGTATAAATTCATAAGGATGCATATGATTTTTGGTAACGAAAAAGACTATATTAGAAATTCAATTTTAAATCTTACCTAAAATGGAAAACAATTTACTGTATAAAGACTAAAGTTTAAAGAATGAATAAAAATGATAATCCTAAAACTTATAGACTACTTAGTCTCTTCAAACATATTTCAAATATTTTCCTTTTTATGGATTTTGTGGGTGTAATCCGCTGAAAACCCTCACGAGACAACACTCGTCCTCTAGGGTAACCTAGAGGTTTAACGGCTTGTTGCACGTGCTAAGTGCAACCGTGATTCCTACAAAGTGAGTTAGTTAGATTAGGTTTTCTTTTTCTTTTCTTTTTGATTTTTACTCGAGGACGAGCAAAAAGATAAGTGTGGGGGTGTGATTGGTAGTGAAAAGTGCATTTTTATCAATATATTTACCATCACATTTCATATTTATATCTATAATTCTGCACATTTACTAATATTTTATGATTTATTGTGTGCAGGCCTCGAAATATTAAAATAAAGAAATAAAGCCTAAAAAGAAGCCCAAAAGCCCATATTCAAGCCCACTGTAAAAGTTGCAAATATCAATTGCCAAAATTGCAAATACTCAAAGGCCAAAGTTGCAAATACAAAGAAGAGGGAAGGATAGACTTCTATTCAACCCTAAACACTTGCAGGATGAGGATAAAAGCCAAAGAAGGAGAATTTAAGATCACAAATTCGTGGATAAAAGATTTGGGATCTAGGTAACTTGCTTCCCAAGTTATATCCAAATTAAAAGATTAAGAGCCAGGATGCAGCTTTCAGAAGAAAAAGCCCAGATGGACAGACCAGGGGAGGCCACGCGCCAAAGCGCGTGGCCAGCTGCCACACTTTGGCCGCGGAAAGCCGCGTTTCCGCGGCAATCTGGACGAGTCTGGGGATCAGCTTTCGTGGGAGAGTTGTATTTGGACTCTACCTCCTTCTGCATCTATAAATACCCCTGCAGACGCAACAGAAAAGGCGTACAGAATCCAACAGAGAAATTTAGGGTTTTCTTAGGCTAACTTGTAATTTAGGTTAGGTTTTTCTTTTTGTAATTTTTGTAACTGAGAGGAGAGGATGTTTTCATGGAGGAAGGAGATCTACTTGTACTGAGGGTGACAATCGGTGTAAGTTTTGCTCTTCTTCCATTGTTAAATAAATCGAATCAAGGTTCGTTTTCGTTCTTTTATTGTTTTTGTTCTTTTATTCTTGTGTTATTATTCTCTCTAATGTCTTGCAAACCATGAGACCCAATTGCGTTGAGACTGCCTAGCCGAAGAAGAGCCCTTGATGGCCTATGGAGATGAACAAACCTTCGTTAGTTTGTCTTTTATTTTCGTAGTGTAGATTAAGAAGGTGGACGATCCTATACGCCATACTTGTACGCCTTCCAAGACAGGGTAAGTCATCGCACGGATCAAAGGTAAGGAAGGTAGAAGAGGTATGTATGTATAGTTTTCTTTCTTTCTAATTCTAGTTTAGATCTCCCTCTCTCTCAAATTTACTTTTCACCTTCTCATTGTAAATATCATACACCATTGTAAATAATAAAAGAAAATAATTTTTAGAGAATCTTACTTAAACGCTTCCATCGCTAGTCCCCCCCTCCTGAGGATCACGACCCGCATAGCCATTGCTACCGCGGATTAGAATTGAGCACCTTACACATCTTTACTTTTAAATCTAAACTTCATTATTTTGTGTGCAGGAAAATATCAATCAATAGCCAACTCTTCCTATCTCTTTACGCTCTCCCTTATCACTATTTTTCTATAAATACCAGTATTCATTGCGAGAGAGAGTACATGAGAGAGCTGAAAAGTCAAAAAAAAGAGTTTTGAGCGTTGTAATGCGAGATTGGAGAGGATCAAGGGATTTGTATTTGATGCTTATTGAGTAAAATTCAGAATTCTTCTTCACGATCTTGCAGCGTTCAGTCTAAGTCTTTCTTTAATTTTCTCTTAATTTTTTTATGCTATTCTTTTCTTGCATATTTGATTCCATGAAGTTTTCTCTTTTCTTTTATTAGCTTCTTTTACTTTCAGCATCATTTGAAGGAGGGAGACATCAAGGTAACAACAAGAAACAAGTTCACCGGTTCACCTTCCTCTTCTTTTCGTACCAATCTCTTAATTTTTTTTTTACTTTGGATATTCAATCTTCACAAAAAGGTTAGTATTTCTTTCTTCTTTTGCTTTTTTCATATTTTTATTTTTCTTTTACTTTATTCATATTTTTATTTTGCTTTTGCTTTCTTCTATAAGATCTTAATTTATTTATTTATTTTTTAAAAAACAAAATTCCAACCTTCATCTAAAGGATTTCTCAACTGGAGTAAGACAAAAGTGAGATTTTTAATAACTAAATTTTCAAAAATAACTCTCTGTGGATTCGATTCTATACTTGCCATTACACACTTTGTTAAAAAGATTCTAGCAAGTTTAAGTTTTATTACTTGTACGTGATTCAACACGATGGAGTTTTTCATGAACTTCGAAATGCGAATAGTGGGGATAACGACAGATAACCCTCCAACATGTCAATCCCAACTGCCAAGACTCAACCCAGGCGATTACAAGGATCAACAGACTCAAATCGATCAGTGGATAGCTGCATCTATCCTAATTCACTCCACCGCCTCTATCAGGTACAGATACACCTCCTTCTCTAAGGAGAAAGGGAGTCACTTCCCTAATTATCAAAGCATATATCACACCATGCTGTCACTTTCTCCTGCCAGTCTACCACCACAATATACCAGCAGTTTTACTCTGCCCAATCCTCCATCCCTATCACATACTGATTCTCACGCCCAATGGTCTTAGGTCGACACCACACTAGTGTTTCTAACCTGAAATGTGTCTTCTCTTTCTGTGTGCTCTGGTAGGTTTGATCGGGAGCGTCCAATTGCACGTGGCAGAATTTTGCCACCACAGACACAAGTGTACCTGAATGCTAAAACCAATACGGGACACAATCCCAACAACTTCCACCATAACTATCACCCATTATTTTCATATTCCTAAAAAATGAAGTAATTTACTTTTTCTCTCCTCTACTAATTCTATCATCTTCAAGCCACCATAATTATCTCCTCCATGACCGTATCCATTTCCTCTCCTTTCTTCCTTACCATCACCTCTTGGATGACTTCTCTCCCGCTCTTTCATAAGTACTACCAACTCTACGCTGCCTCTTCATTACTATTATATGAGCTCAACTATCAATCCTGTAATTTTTAACAATTTGTGAGAAAGTTTAATTTAAAACAAGAGGAATTTAATTTGAAAATTTTGATTCTTTTTATGTAGCATGCAATAATAAAAAGAATAACCTTACGGTATTTGTTTAGGATTTTATTCTCTTAAAAATTGATGCAAATTATTTATCAGAAAAAGTGAGTGAGAGAATTTAAGGTATTTATCAAAATCGACCGAAAGAAGGTTTTCTCTCTGACTTCTTCATAAATTTTGTCCGTCCGTCTCTCTCTCGCTCTCCGCCTCTCCTTACCTCTTCCTCTTCCCCTCCGCCTCTCCCCTCTTCCCCTCTCTTGAGCTCTCATTTCCTCTCCTCCCTCTCCCCTCCCTATCCGTCCTCCTCTCTCTTCTTTTCCTCTCACTATCGTTGTCGTCATCGATTGGTTCTCACCATGCGATGACAGTAAACTAGTTTATTTATTTATTTGTAATTTGTAACTTAGTTTTGTGGAATATCTTTCACGAGGGAAGACATGTAGATGGGAAGGATTATTGCTTTTCACTCTCGAGTGAGAAATCATTTATTAAAAAAAAAAGGAAAAAAAGGAGGGACGGTTTGTTCTGGTGAGAAAAGCAAAAAAAAAGAAAAAGAAAAGGACAGACAAAAAAGGTCATTCTTCTCTCTCTTCCTCATGAGCCTCGGATTCGTTCTTCTACCTCAGAATTAGGGTTTCGATCTGATCAAAATGACAGGAAATGGCGAGAAAATTGCACCCAAATCTCCCCTGTCCGCGTGTCTCGTCTCTTTCGCTGCAGAGCTGCTGTCGCCTTTCGACATCTACGAGTACCAGCAGGTATCCTCTTTCTCTCGTCCCCATTTCTTAATTTGTTTGGTATATTAGTTTGATATCTCAAGTCTCAATTCCTTGATTATTAAAGCTCTCATCTTTGTAGAAGAAACCATACATTTACTGGAACGTGCTTAATCTTGCCGCTAATTTGGTAGCAAATTAGTATTATTTAAGTAGCTAGAGGAGCAATCAGTTGCTCGATTTGATTGTAGGGATGATTGCTATTGTGTCTCTTGTCTCTTCTCCTCATTGCGAAATCATTGTGAAATTGCAAACTTGTTGAATTTTTTATGAAAATTTGGTGTCATCCCTTGACCTCAATGCTTGGAACTGAAAGCTAATTGCAATTGCATGTTTACATGGAAGTAGCATTGGCAAGTTCCGTCATTGTGCTATTACTTTTGCTGTAATTTCAAAGTGGGTATTATGCAACTAAAAGATGCAGAAAAATTCTTTCATTATCCTTCTCTACGATGATGGTGAGCTTCTGAGGCCGAGGGAGAAAACTCAGAAACAGTGTTTAGACAAAGTGTTTGGTTGACTCTTGTAGTTTGTCATTCGAAAATCAGGGATATAGAATCTGAACCTGATTTTGTAATTGAAAACTTCATGGGTTTTAGTCCTTTTAAATAATGTCTTCAAGTTATATCAATAAATGTATTTCTTTTGTTTGAGAACTACATTGTGAGGCTAACTTAGTTTACCTTATTTTTAGGGGTAAAATTTATGAAACTATTATGCAATTTAAGTGATTCTCGTAGAAAACTACTAAAAAAATTCTGTTTTAAAAACTACCACAAACATTTTCTAAATTATTACCCGTTACCCTTAACTTCAATAAGTGAGCATGTGACTTGCACATGATTTTTTGACAAAATTACCCTCTTACAGTTCATGGCAGTTTCTCCCTTTAATTTCCTTATATGAAATTTATATGATTCTCTTAGAAAACTACCATAAAATCTGTTTTAAAAACTACCAAACATTTTTGGAAATTATTACCCGTTATCCTTAAGTTTAACAAGTGATCATGTGACTTGCTCGTGATTTTTTTTGACAAAATTATTTAATTTTTTAATAAACAACAATAAAATTTAAAGTTATCCTAATTATAAAATTATTTTCCTCGCATTCCTAGCACAGCAATGCATAATTAATTTTTACATAGTTATTTAATCGTCAATGGTAAAATTATTTTTGATTATAACTATTATGTAAACTATAAAAAATAAATATACTTTACAAACTTTTTTTATATTATTACTAATTAGCTATTAGTTAACCTCTCGTCACATAAATTTTTTTTTAAAAAAAAATTATGGAGTTATTGAATGACTAATAAAATTAATAGTTAATTTTATTTATTTTTATTACAGTTAATACCGAACAATATCTTTTAGAGTCATCATATATTCCATTAATTAATAAAATTTATTTTCCAAAATTAAAAATAATTTTAATCATTATTAACAAATTTAATATTGAAAATCAATTTTTATAGTCCTCACTGACTTTTATTATAAATTATTAATATTATTTTTTTATATTTATTTGGTACTTTGTTCTTCCTGCTTCCTCTTTCCTCCTAAAAGCCCTAGCTCTATTCATTTTATCTCCTAAGCGATTTTCATGTGAAAAGTCAAATTTACTTCTAAATTATACATCTAACCCTAAATCCTAGATCAACGATGAATGGCTTCCAAGAAAAAAAAAGACAACAACCCGCGGTCATGGAACTTGAAGATGATGTGCATTTGAGCTCTATGACCATGGAGCATGAACCATGGTCTGGACCCGAGCTCCATGGTCATGTAGTTACCATGGCTAAAATTCTCTAATTCATGGACATGGATCCCAGATCCATGGCAAAAGTTAGATGATTTTTTTTTCCCTTCAAATAACCTAGAGCATAAAGGAGTTTAGAGTTTTTTAAAATGTAAAGCAGCAAAATGGTCTTTTCAAGTCCACGTTTACGATGTTTGGTAGATTTCTGTAAACTAGAATGTTCTTGATAGATATTTCTTGGAAAAAAGTTTGTGGTGGTTTTCTGAAAATTTATAGTAATTTCGTAAATTTACTCTTATGTTTATTTGCGAAAGCTAAACCTGAAATGTATGAAATTAAAGCTTTCCTTTTGTCTAATATATTTTGCCGGTAAGAGAGGTTGATACGGTTATCTCGATATAATATCTTCTATTAGGAAAGGAGACACTTCATTTTGGTATTATATTAGACTGTAATTGTCCTTCTGATATAACCTGACCATGATATTGCTGCACCTCTCTTATGTATTGCAGTGTTTTCCACCTTTTGTTACAAAGGTTATAAAAATTTGAGAAAATGGTCACAGAAGTTGGTCATCATCTCCTGCTGGTATGCATGCCATGGGTTTTCTACGGTCATGGTGTCTTCTTCATCTGCAGTTTAGTCAGTAGCCCAAAGCCTCCATGTTGGAGCAAAATATGGATACGTCGTACCAAAAGGATTGGATGTTTTGGTTCTATTGCTTCCATTTTTCAAGGTGATGGTAAAGCAGACGCTGGCATTACTATTAAAAACAGTACTAAACAAGTTCAAAGTAAAATTGGAGCGCTGATCTTATCCAAGATGATGCTGTTGGGGAAGGAAGAGCCTAAAAATATCAGGTGTTTTGAATGCTTAGAACATTTTTGTCCATACTTTTGGTACCGTTCATCAGCGCCGGGGCGAAACCAGGAATCATGAGGCGTGGGAAGAATTTAAAAGTAAGGAACATTTTGTCCATACTTCTTATATAATTTTTTTGGTAAAATTTAAAGTAATGACAAGACAAGTTTAGGCAAAGGAGAGATAACTATCTTTAACATCAACTAAATTTTACTAGAGAAGAGACATGAAATAAACTTTTTTTAAAAGGGAATCAACAACATTCTTAGATTTGAAACAAAATGCATAAATTAGACTTTGTTATCTGCGTTCAAGTTCTACCATGTGCATCAAATATGTCTCTTGTCTAAAAACATGGCACAATTAGGAAAATTGGTGGGCAGCTTAAGGGATTAAGATTTTGAGTTGGTATAATGTACAGATATTGGTTTGCTATTTCGAGCATCTTAATCAACTACAATCTCATAAAATACGCTTGGTGAATGGGAAATGAAAGTTCAAGAGACATGGAAAATGCAGAAAAGCTGTATGTCAGGAGATTATTGCTTCAGTTTTGACTTAGTGCAGCAAAATCAAACAGACAACATTATACGACCACACTCTTGTCAGTCCAACAGGTTGATTATAAATATGTCATTCAATATATAAGTTTACACTGGAAATGATATTGGAAGGTAACAATTTAAGAATAGGAGGTTCAGATTATTTGTTTATTTATTTATTTTTTTTGCGGGGGGGGGGGATTGGTTTGTGGATGGCCCTTGGTCCCCCAGATCAATGCCTTTATTGCAGTGATGTCTTTTTATCTTATTATCATAATTCAGATAATAACTACATTTTATTCTCCCATATGTTTATATGAAATGGGGTGCTTTAACCCATTGTGATTTGCTATGAAGCACAAATACTTAAAAGTGAGTCCGATTTTCATGTTGGACATTGGGTATCGACACTTGTAGTACATCAAAATGTTCAAGTTTGAGAGCCATTCCGTTTGAAAGGAACAATATTCTAAAGATTGCCAGAGCCATGTTGGGCTAAATAAACAATGAAAGATTCTTTGACACAGGTTGGACATTATTTTAACCCAATTTAATCATCTATCAACTTGCAAGGAGCATTATGGGTTTGTATTAGGTCAGTGTTGGATTGGGCTTTCAAATAGCTTTAGTTGATTTAAGATTAGAATTTATAGGTGCTAGCTATTAAGGAATTACTTTATTTTTCTTTTTTCGATGAGTATGATCTGATCATTGCTAGTAATTATGTGATTGGCCTGTGTATAATATGCTTGTGTCTATGTGTGTCATCTTGTCACAATAGCCTATTTCTAAGGATTTGCCATGTCATATCCGATCCGCATCCTGTGTGAGTGTCCAGTCTTCATAGGTCATCCGTCTTCATAGGTTAGTTTCATTAGGGTTAACACAAGCATATATGGCTCTACCATGCACGGAAAAAGCCATCTCCTCTCTCTTCTT